>CM035424.1:117826582-117831582 GCA_020310875.1 Ceratopteris richardii
ATCTACATCTACATCTACATCTACATCTACATCTACATCTACATCTACATCTACATCTACATCTACATCTACATCTACATCTACATCTACATCTACATCTACATCTACATCTACATCTACATCTACATCTACATCTACATCTACATCTACATCTACATCTACATCTACATCTACATCTACATCTACATCTACATCTACATCTACATCTACATCTACATCTACATCTACATCTACATCTACATCTACATCTACATCTACATCTACATCTACATCTACATCTACATCTACATCTACATCTACATCTACATCTACATCTACATCTACATCTACATCTACATCTACATCTACATCTACATCTACATCTACATCTACATCTACATCTACATCTACATCTACATCTACATCTACATCTACATCTACATCTACATCTACATCTACATCTACATCTACATCTACATCTACATCTACATCTACATCTACATCTACATCTACATCTACATCTACATCTACATCTACATCTACATCTACATCTACATCTACATCTACATCTACATCTACATCTACATCTACATCTACATCTACATCTACATCTACATCTACATCTACATCTACATCTACATCTACATCTACATCTACATCTACATCTACATCTACATCTACATCTACATCTACATCTACATCTACATCTACATCTACATCTACATCTACATCTACATCTACATCTACATCTACATCTACATCTACATCTACATCTACATCTACATCTACATCTACATCTACATCTACATCTACATCTACATCTACATCTACATCTACATCTACATCTACATCTACATCTACATCTACATCTACATCTACATCTACATCTACTACATCTACATCTACATCTACATCTACATCTACATCTACATCTACATCTACATCTACATCTACATCTACATCTACATCTACATCTACATCTACATCTACATCTACATCTACATCTACATCTACATCTACATCTACATCTACATCTACATCTACATCTACATCTACATCTACATCTACATCTACATCTACATCTACATCTACATCTACATCTACATCTACATCTACATCTACATCTACATCTACATCTACATCTACATCTACATCTACATCTACATCTACATCTACATCTACATCTACATCTACATCTACATCTACATCTACATCTACATCTACAATCTACATCTACATCTACATCTACATCTACATCTACATCTACATCTACATCTACATCTACATCTACATCTACATCTACATCTACATCTACATCTACATCTACATCTACATCTACATCTACATCTACATCTACATCTACATCTACATCTACATCTACATCTACATCTACATCTACATCTACATCTACATCTACATCTACATCTACATCTACATCTACATCTACATCTACATCTACATCTACATCTACATCTACATCTACATCTACATCTACATCTACATCTACATCTACATCTACATCTACATCTACATCTACATCTACATCTACATCTACATCTACATCTACATCTACATCTACATCTACATCTACATCTACATCTACATCTACATCTACATCTACATCTACATCTACATCTACATCTACATCTACATCTACATCTACATCTACATCTACATCTACATCTACATCTACATCTACATCTACATCTACATCTACATCTACATCTACATCTACATCTACATCTACATCTACATCTACATCTACATCTACATCTACATCTACATCTACATCTACATCTACATCTACATCTACATCCTACATCTACATCTACATCTACATCTACATCTACATCTACTCTACATCTACATCTACATCTACATCTACATCTACATCTACATCTACATCTACATCTACATTACTAACAGCTACATCTACATCTACATCTACATCTACATCTACATCTACATCTACATCTACATCTACATCTACATCTACATCTACATCTACATCTACATCTACATCTACATCTACATCTACATCTACATCTACATCTACATCTACATCTACATCTACATCTACATCTACATCTACATCTACATCTACATCTACATCTACATCTACATCTACGATCTACATCTACATCTACATCTACATCTACATCTACATCTACTCTACATCTACATCTACATCTAGCATCTACATCTACATCTACATCTACATCTACAATCTACATCTACATCTACATCTACATCTACATCTACATCTACATCTACATCTACATCTACATCTACATCTACATCTACATCTACATCTACATCTAC
The DNA here is from genome assembly GCA_020310875.1 of Ceratopteris richardii. NCBI lineage: Eukaryota > Viridiplantae > Streptophyta > Polypodiopsida > Polypodiales > Pteridaceae > Ceratopteris > Ceratopteris richardii. The sequence goes on from CM035424.1 coordinate 117,828,884, forward strand.
ATCTACATCTACATCTACATCTACATCTACATCTACATCTACATCTACATCTACATCTACATCTACATCTACATCTACATCTACATCTACATCTACATCTACATCTACATCTACATCTACATCTACATCTACATCTACATCTACATCTACATCTACATCTACATCTACATCTACATCTACATCTACATCTACATCTACATCTACATCTACATCTACATCTACATCTACATCTACATCTACATCTACATCTACATCTACATCTACATCTACATCTACATCTACATCTACATCTACATCTACATCTACATCTACATCTACATCTACATCTACATCTACATCTACATCTACATCTACATCTACATCTACATCTACATCTACATCTACATCTACATCTACATCTACATCTACATCTACATCTACATCTACATCTACATCTACATCTACATCTACATCTACATCTACATCTACATCTACATCTACATCTACATCTACATCTACATCTACATCTACATCTACATCTACATCTACATCTACATCTACATCTACATCTACATCTACATCTACATCTACATCTACATCTACATCTACATCTACATCTACATCTACATCTACATCTACATCTACATCTACATCTACATCTACATCTACATCTACATCTACATCTACATCTACATCTACATCTACATCTACATCTACATCTACATCTACATCTACATCTACATCTACATCTACATCTACATCTACATCTACATCTACATCTACATCTACATCTACATCTACATCTACATCTACATCTACATCTACATCTACATCTACATCTACATCTACATCTACATCTACATCTACATCTACATCTACATCTACATCTACATCTACATCTACATCTACATCTACATCTACATCTACATCTACATCTACATCTACATCTACATCTACATCTACATCTACATCTACATCTACATCTACATCTACATCTACATCTACATCTACATCTACATCTACATCTAACATCTACATCTACATCTACATCTACAATCTACATCTACATCTACATCTACATCTACATCGACATCTACATCTACATCTACATCTACATCTAAATCTCCATCTACATCTAACATCTACATCTACATCTACATCTACATCTACATCTACATCTACATCTACATCTACTCTACATCTATCTACATCGACATCTACATCTACATCTATCTACATCTACATCTACATCTACATCTACATCTACATCTACATCTACATCTACATCTACATTTTCTACATCTACATCTACATCTACACTCTAATCTACATCTATCTACATCTACATCTACATCTACATCTACTCTACATCTACATCTCCATCTCTCTACATCTACTATCTACATCTACATCTACATCTACATCTACATCTACGTCCTACATCTACATCTACTCTACATCTACATCTACATCTACATCTACTCTACACTACATCTACATCTACATCTACATCTACATCTACATCTACATCTACATCTACATCTACACTCTACATCTACATCTACATCTTACATCTACATCTACATCTACATCTACATTCTACATCTACATCTACATCTACATCTACATCTACATCTACATCTACATCTACATCTACATCTACATCTACATCTACATCTACATCTACATCTACATCTACATCTACATCTACATCTACATCTACATCTACATCTACATCTACATCTACATCTACATCTACATCTACATCTACATCTACATCTACATCTACATCTACATCTACATCTACATCTACATCTACATCTACATCTACATCTACATCTACATCTACATCTACATCTACATCTACATCTACATCTACATCTACATCTACATCTACATCTACATCTACATCTACATCTACATCTACATCTACATCTACATCTACATCTACATCTACATCTACATCTACATCTACATCTACATCTACATCTACATCTACATCTACATCTACATCTACATCTACATCTACATCTACATCTACATCTACATCTACATCTACATCTACATCTACATCTACATCTACATCTACATCTACATCTACATCTACATCTACATCTACATCTACATCTACATCTACATCTACATCTACATCTACATCTACATCTACATCTACATCTACATCTACATCTACATCTACATCTACATCTACATCTACATCTACATCTACATCTACATCTACATCTACATCTACATCTACATCTACATCTACATCTACATCTACATCTACATCTACATCTACATCTACATCTACATCTACATCTACATCTACATCTACATCTACATCTACATCTACATCTACATCTACATCTACATCTACATCTACATCTACATCTACATCTACATCTACATCTACATCTACATCTACATCTACATCTACATCTACATCTACATCTACATCTACATCTACATCTACATCTACATCTACATCTACATCTACATCTACATCTACATCTACATCTACATCTACATCTACATCTACATCTACATCTACATCTACATCTACATCTACATCTACATCTACATCTACATCTACATCTACATCTACATCTACATCTACATCTACATCTACATCTACATCTACATCTACATCTACATCTACATCTACATCTACATCTACATCTACAAGTCTACATCGACATCTACATCTACATCTACATCTA
>CM035424.1:117836582-118131582 GCA_020310875.1 Ceratopteris richardii
ATAAGAAAGTACCATGTTTATGGAAGTTTTAGAATAATATGTATCTTATGGAACTCTTAGATTGAATAGGAGAGATTAAGATCAAGGATGGTCATACTTGGGATAACATCTAAACACAAAAAGACAAGTTCGTGAGGGCAACTTAATGCCAAGACTACATGTATTGATTGTAGGAAGTCCTAATGTATCTTTTATGAACCTTAGAAAACACTCTAGGGCAAACCAAATAAGTAAAAACTGTATATTTTTGTTGAGAGGATAGTTCATCCTTAAAGCTTTCATGATCAAGACCAATGCTAGCATTGTGATTAGAATAAATCAATTAAAGGTATTATTATAAGAATACACAAGTGATTTTAAAATAATTAGATAAAGATTTGAGACCATGGAAAGATTTGAGACCATGACAAAGGTCAATGTAGCCGAAGTCTTATGAATAAGAAACTTAGAAGTGAGAAATCTCAAGGTGATGTAAGACCTTAGAAGAGAAGTTTGAGAACACCTACAAGTTCACGATACTTATGAAAGCTTGGGGAGAGCTATCTAGTGGTATGCTTCATTTCTTCATCAGAGGTCAGAACAGGGAGAAAAGTCAAACCCTAATCTAGCTCAAAATAGAGGATGAACATTTTCTGGAGGTCCAAACTTGAAAAGCTAGATTATAAAGTCAATTGACCAAAAGCACTTTAATTTTAGTGATTAAAATTAAAGCAAACACAATTTTTAGCAATGGGATTTTTTTTTTAAGCATGAAAAACTAAAAATTTGTGATAGAGTTTTTTAAACATGCGATCGCAGCTTTTGGGATAAAAACATGATTTTTTCGCAAAAAAATTGCCATGCTTTATTTGGAGAACCACAACTATATAAGGAGCACTTTGGACTCTGGAGACACTCTTGGACAATCTCAAGCTAGAGTTGATGCTTACTTGTGTCAATTTTGAAGTTCTAAAGCTTTGGAGGTGAAGGTTTGGTGTAGGAGAGGCTACTCTCTTGAAGCAAGGAGTCTTCTACAAGTTGGAGGCAGCTATCTTTTGTAAGTTAGCCTTATATTCTGTTTTTAGGGTTTCTGAACCCTAATTTCAGAATTAGGGTTTGCTGATTTTCAGATTTGTTGCACTTTCTTGTGAGGTTAGGTTCACTTCGTTCCTCATTCGCTTCACACACACTCAGATTATAACAGCATAATCTGAATTTTGTATCATCATCTTCTTGGCTATTCTTCCATTAGTGAGTGCACCACATCATATGGTTGAGTAGTACTCCCATGTTGTAATTCAGCTATCTATATTTAGTGAGTAAGTATTTTGCTTACATTCCCTATCCTTGTCTCAAGAACTCTTTCTTTCTATCTCTCACATATCATCTTGTTTAATTAAGTGTGTATGCTCAAAGGTTTTTAGTATTGGAACGATCCTGGGGCCCCAAATTCCAACAACTCTTATACCCAACACGGCAATGCTTCGGCTGTTTGACAGTCATGCTGCTCGTGCATTGCTCCTACCTCTCATACACACACACACACTCTAAGTGTGTTTTATGGTTAGTAAGCTACTGATTTTCTGTTCCACACCTATCTATTTGTTGTACTAGGTTGTTTCCAGTCAACTGCTTCAAGTAGAGAAGAGTTTGAAACCGTCTGCATCAGAGAAGTTATTACAGAGATTCCTTACTGATTTTCTCACTTACACACAGAGCATAAGCTCATTATTCCTTGATCAGCCTACACTCCATCACTTTCTCAGCCCTCACAGTCATCTCTTGTAACTTTAGGCACTATTCAATCACATTTTGTAACTATTATCTAAAACCATTCTAACTTTAGCCTATTACATTCTTTTGTATATACACACATTATATAGTCATTCCATATACTCAAGTTATTTTTAATGTTGATTCTTCTACTTGTTTACATCTTGTCTCTATTCTATTATCTATCTTCTATCATCTATCTTATTTGATTCAAGTTGTGTACATGTACAAGGCATTCTAGTGTGTGAAGATCCTATGAACATGTGAAGGCCTACTTACTTCCAACAGTTATACACATACATTACTTGCTCTCAATATGAGTGATTATAGAGATAGATTAGAAGAAGAAGATAAACTTGATGGAATCTCTAACTACTCTATGATGATGAATCTTTTAGTGTCCAAAGATTTGTGGGATGTTGTCAATGGCAAGTATCCAAGACCAAGACAAACAAAAGAGGATGTTGGATCTTCTTTCAAAAGACCTATTGAACCAATTTCAACCTAGCAAACTGAGGAAGAAGAAGAAGTCTTTCCTTCAGCCACAGATAAGGACATACAAGATTGACAACCTACTGAAGAGCACTCCAGATGGGATCAAGAGACGCACAAGTAGTATCTCTTATTGTGATGGGTGTTAAGTGTCATATCAGAACCTCAAACCAAGTCATGTAAAACCTCTTGAAATGAAACGAATATTGCAGACAGGTATCAAGGAAAAAATCATTATGCTAAAATACAGTAAAAATAGCACAAGATCAGATGGACAAATTAGTCTATGATTGTACAATCTTGCAATGCTGACGATATATGTTATAACTTGTATGCAATCCTATACTAAGAATCACTATCATACCAGCTGTAAGGTAAGTTGGACAATTCCTTGATTCATGAGACCTGATGCCAAGGTTTCACCTGAGGAAATGTGTGCAGCACAAGCCAAGCTACCGGCTTAATCTGATCCTTGCACTATAAAGTATGGACTGATTTTGCGTTTAGTGAGATCCATGCACTATGGAATATGAACTGATCTGGAGTTAATTATTAGTAGTCCGAATGATAGCAGGCATCAAATTTGTCATGATAGCAATCCAAACTGCAGCTTGTGCATGTCATGAAGATGTAGGATCCAAACGAGCTACTTCCACTAAAAAATTGGTTCCCAGTACAAACAAGTGTCAAGCTACGAGTATAATCCGATCGTTGCACTATGAAATATGGGATGAGTTCGAATTAGTTACCAGTAATCTGAAGAATAACTGCAATGTAATTTACAATGATAACAATCCAAACTGCAGCTTCTGCATGCCATAAAGTAGTAAAACCAAAAGAACTATTTCCACTAAAAAATTGGTTCACACTGCAAAGGGGAGAAAAAAAAAGAAAGAAAAAGTATACAGACATGCATATGAAAACCCTCAGAGCAGATCGTACCAGACAATACCATAGGCTCCTCTCCCACGAATTTCTAGAGGCGGCTTGTATTTCGGAGTGACCTCAAAGGGACTCCCATAGACGTCATACACCACGTACCTCCCTCCGTGAGTGGGAACGCCCTTCCTAATGACGCCACTTTCCTCCTCATAATCACCTTCGTTCCTCTCTTCCTCCTCTTCATCTTGTCTCCTGCTTTCGACTGAATACCCTTTCTTCGCTTGACCTGAGGATCGCCTCTCTTTTAAGAGGCCTCCACATAGAACGGTACATAGAGTCGCAAGCCAATACTGAAGAGCCAGCTTGACGAGCTCGAGAATCTGCTTCTGGAACGAAAGCAGCGCAGAAGGTGTGCTTCAACGATGCGAGGCAATCGCAGGAAACACATCCGTGGTAAACGTGGCTCCAAACAGCCGGCTGTGTAACTCTTGCCGAGTCGTGCAGATTCTTTAATTATGTCCTGTCGGTCGGAGACGCGCTGACCTCTTCCAACAAAGGAGCTTTCAAGTTTCAAGTATTTAGACTCTCTCATTCGGATTCGAGTCTAAAATTGACGGTTGTTTTTCGTGTCAAACTCAAAGCAACTATTTATGAGAATTGTCGAGTGCTAATTGGTGAATCAGTGGCGAATGGGTTCGAATCCTTTTGATTGCTTTGGAAAGATACCTTTCGTCATGCTATGTTGAGATGTTGATTTTTAAGAGGAAGTTCGGCCAAAGTCTAATCTTCTTTTGCTTGAACTGATTGAAAGAACAATCATACAAGTGAATCGGCATAGTACCCATGGGACCCCTCGTATCCCACAAAGCAAGGGTTAGACTACCCAAAAGCAAACACTATGAAGAACTCCCCAAAAGCATCCGGTTTAATGCTACCCGAAGGCATTACACTGGCCTTAGGCACACAGATGTCCTGTCATAGAGGCGGATTGAACCCTCGCCCCTGCCTCGAGAGGCGGAAGGCCCAAAGCGGGATATGTTAAGATGTTAAAATTGGTTTCTTAAAGGGAATCAATGATTTACAAGCACTCAAAGCTACTCCAGTTCTTCTTTTGTCACAGAAAAAATCTTTTTTTATAGATAATAAATAAGGTTTGACACACGGAGCAATTTTAGTATCCAAAACACATTTGGGGCGGAGGGGAAGGGTCGGAACACTCAAAGGCATTTTGTAGCACCTAATCATCACACTCCAGAGCTATTCCACCGCTCTATGTGAATGAAAATTGCCATACGTCACGAAATTATTGGACCAGATACTTGAAAGAGCATGTCGCCACCCACAGTGTGAATCGAGCCTTAGAAGGGGCAAGCAAAGGAGGCTGGCACATTTTCTAGGAAAATGTACCATGTGTTGATAGTGTATTAATATCGGGACTCCACCCCTTTGTGAATCGATGCTCGCATGTGGCACATAATTATTGGTTGATTAGAAAAAAATTCGAATGTCTATGCCTTGTCTAAAACGTGACTATATATATCCATCTATTTATCTATATATCTATGTAAACGTGACTATATATATCCATCTATTTATCTATATATCTATGTATCCATTCATTGATTCGACATGAATGTTTGATGTGGGTGATAAAGAAGGTCCATTGGATGTGTGTGTGTGCGTATGTGTTCCCTATTTTCAAAAATTTCCAATCTATAGGGAGAGTAAGCAATAAGATCGAACTTCCAAAACAAAAAAAAAAAAAAGAAGAAGGTTAAAGGCAAACCTTAAATCTATAGGGAGAGTAGGTAGTAAATCTATAGGGAGAGTAGGTAGTAAGATAGATCATAAAGCCTGCATTTTCAAGTATCCAACGTCATTTCGATTTTCCATCACATTGATCATCTACTCATGCTTTCATACAATGTAGAAACATGAGGGCTCTCAAAAATGGTTTTAAATGGTTTTCATTAGGCCTTAGGATATATGGGAACAAAGATTACAAATAAATCTCTATTTGTGGGTGCTACTTGTTGTATTGGCCTTATACACATTGGCTTGTGCGAGACCCTAGTAAAATATGAGCATGGGAATGTAGAAGGCAAATTTTTTATCCTTAACTTCATGTTTCCATCTTCATAGTTGAGAGTACATATAGAAAATTTCAAATTTCATTACTCTAGTTATCCAATGTCTCCTTTTGCTTTGTATATTCAACTGATGTCATAAGAATTCACTTGCACTTAAGGTGATTGCTTAGATTCAAGACACCATCTCAATATTTCATCTCATAAAATCTATCTGTATCTCTTTGTCAAATCCAAAATGATATCATCCTTAATATTGGTACACAAATTGAATATTTAATGGGTATTTTTACACTTCACATCCATACATATAGAAGATTGATGTACAAAATATCACTTTTAGAATCAACAATCTTCTTCTCATAAATCCTTAAAAAAGATAATTGAACTTCACTTCAAACGATTTCATATCAATTACCATGCGTTTCTTAGAAAACCAATATCCTTTATAATGAATTATGTCAAAAATATGGATAACAAATATCCACATAAATGTCATGAATCCATGAATTTAGGTCATGAATATGCACTATACAATGCATAACAATTAATTCTTTTGTACCTAAATATCTTCATCCACATGTTATTATGATATTTGATGGGCTTTATTTAGCTAATTCAACTGATTACAAGAGGGTATGATGCACCTTTATAAAGCAGTGAACTATTGATGATCATAAATCAAATGAAAGGTAGCATTAGGTAACTTTCTATCTCGTTGATACCATTTGATCTTCATTACAATGATCCACTCAAAACTTTGATATTCAAAGTACCACTTTTGACATGACCCATGGGATGAACTATCTAGAGGTCTCAATGTGCATGGTGTTGGAGGTGGAAAATCACCAATTAAGATTGATGGTTAAAAGAGCAAGAAGACAGTTAGAGGTGTGAAAAATTGAAGCTATGGAGTATGGTGGATATGCTAATCTCAAGTAAGGCTCAACAGTGGGTGCAAATTTTTCAAAAATAGTCCTAAAGTTGGCCATTTATGCATGAAAAACACCTATCAAAACTATGTTCATAAGCCAAATTAATGTATTCGCTTTGAGCTTGCATAATGATTCCCTAACTCTCTAGCTTTCCATAAGATTTTTATACATTCGAGTTGGAGACCGAATGAGATTTTATCATCTATTTTTAATCAACACATACACAACATACACAAGAGTGTAAATAGGGTGGTTCACTTTTTGAAAGATGTCTATAAAAGTGAAATCACACTCGCTTGTAATATTCTTCTTGTTATTCTTGCTCATTCTCTCTAATCTAAGTGAGTTTTTAGACATCTACTTGCTCATGAGTGAAGCTAGATATCATGCTTGTGTGTGTGCACATGTATGTACGCATGATTCCTCTTGTGTGTGTGTGTCTTTGTGTGTCTATATGTGCGATGAAGGTATCCATACCACTAACATCGTCTCTTTGTTTGACAAATTGTGGTTGAAGATCTATTACTTGACATTGACATTATTGTGTGTAATGCATGTGGGTCTACATTGAACACTTTGGCACTGGTGCTGAGGAAGCACTTTATTGTTTATCTTGCTTATGGACTTGCATTTTTGCAAGGAGGTGTGTTGGAAGTTCATTTTTCATCTTTCACTTCTTGTTTAAAGTTTGTAGGACATATAAGCCTTAGAAATAAAGCTTGGCTAATACAAGGATTATGAAAAACCATTTTAATCATCATTTCAATTTTTCCATCATAGATTTCCATCAAAGCTAAGTTTTCCATCATCATATTCATCCCAAAAAAAAAAACTTTAGTTTCCCCTAGTTCCATCATTGTTAATTCATTTTAACAGTATCAATATTTCTTTACTTGCATTAATTGGCATTTGTTACATGACGAATAGTTGTGATTTAGTCGTCCAATGGCTTGGTGACTAGAGAGGGTGAAGGGAAATCCTAGTTTACAGTGAAAAGTAATTTTTGTGTACAAGAACGTGAAGGGGCCATAAGGGAGTATGGTACATTAGCATTGCTTGTAGGAATTTGTATTGGAATTGGGATTGTTGTCTTGTGATTCTATGGATGGGTTTCAGGAAGTTGAGCAGTTGTAGGAGTGAGAAGTGTATGCTATCTGTTGAACCACCCAGAGAGAGAGTATTTCATGCCTTTGCTTTTGCTACCCACCTCTCAGAAAAACTTCCTCGGTGAGAAGAGGAAGTGGTTGGAATTGATTTTAGCAACACCAAGTGTAGTAGAGGGAGCCATTGCCTAGGAGCAAGCCTGACGGAGTAGTAATGCAAATGGGCAAAAGAATGGAGTGCTTCTGAGGCTACAATGAGGCAATAGAAAGCAAGCTACATGTTTGATTTGAAAGGGAGAGGGCATGTTGAAACTCTTGCAAATAAGGGGGAGGAAGACTATAAGTCCTTGATAGCCATGAAGAGAGAGTATGTGCTTGGATTAATACAAGAAAAGTAGATTATCAATGTATTGCAAGTGGGAGAAGCATTGTTTTATGAATGACTAGAAAGCACAATGTCAATGGAGCACTAGATTGTGCCCTCTTACTTGACTAGAGAAGATTTTGGAATGATAGTTCTGATTACAAGATCACCCACATAGGGAAAATAATACAAGGTTATGCAACTAATGCAAGAATTCCCATAACTTGAGACTGACAAGTATGGATAACTGGGCTAGAAAACATACAAGATATCCCACAACCTGAGATCATAGGTATGAAACAATATATCTAGATTACAGGAACTCCCTTGAGGGAGATGGACTAGAAGGTTCAGTATGGTTTCTTTTGTATACATGGCATCACCTCCCCCTCATGCAACGCGTTCCATGAGGAGTTTTTATGTGACAGTGAGAATTTCTAGGACATGAATATGTGTATTTGTAGAATTATTGATATGTGATACTTGAACACGATGATGATGGATATGCATGGTGGAACTGCAAAGGGTATGTAGTATATCTATGTGCATGATTGTCATGGTGGGATGTATTCTTGTTTTGATTATATCAATGATTCTTTTGATTTGGGATGATAATTCTAGAAGTCCTTATTCCAACTTGTTTCTTCTTCTTAGAACACTTGAATACCATGTGATCATGATCTCCACATAAAAGCATAATCCATTGTCTTTCAAATGCTTTCTTTCCCATGGTGTAAGTCTCTTGGCCTTGATGTTATCCAATTACATGGGCTCTTGTTGAAATTCTTCAAACATATATTGTTGAGGTACTAAGGTAAACTTGTATTCGATCTTGAATAGAGATCTTCTTCTTTTGTTTTCTCTTGAATAACTGATTATCACATTAGATTGCTTGATTCATGAATTCAATCAAAGTATTTACCTTGGGCATGGTTGACATGAGGTCCTTGACATCATTATGTAAGCTACATTGAAATTGGTTAATAAAATATTTATGCCATGGTAGATCACAAATGATTTATCTGAATTCTAGTGCATAAATAAAAGTAGGTCTATTTCCTTGATGTGGCTTCCTTAACTTTGTCTCAACAACATGTGAACAATTGATATCTCCAAATAATACATAAACTCTCAAACAAAGGCCTTGAAATCCTACAAAATATCCATGTCCTTCTCCAAGATAGGCACAAACCATGAAAGAGTAGGATCACATAACATAGCTCCTATGAATCCTACTTGAGAAGCATCATCTAGGTACCTATCAGGTTGCATTCTTATGAAGATCTTAACATGCTAAAGAAATCCTCTAAACTTTGATCTTTTCCCATCAAATTTCTTAGGCATGCTCACTTTTGGGCTTTTCTTAATATTACTTGCCAGGAGTTACTTGAAAAAAATTGATTTTTTTATGATTTACAGCCCCAAGATTTGCCTTTGAAGTTTTATTGATATTGGTAGTGATGTGTGTGAATGCACTTAGGACTGTCGAGGCACTTTTTCCCTCTTTAGGTAGTTTTTTCCCCCGGCTTGTATATATGCAAACACAATTATTAAAGATGATGTAGATGGCATTGAAGATGATGATTTTCAGATTCATGTTCGTGTTGCTATTCCTGTTGCATCTACTGCAAGGCAAGTTTGTTGGGATGGCAGAGATGCTCAGAAACATGCATTGATAGCTTTGTCTATCAACCGTGCCAGTATCCCTCATATTTGCTCTTGCAAAATAGCAAAAGGATGCTTGGGATACACTTACCATTTTATACCAGGCTAGAAATGAGGCTCGTGTTACTTACCTTTGAAAAAAGTTTGAGAGTGATCATATGAATGAAGGAGATTCTATGGATAGTTTTTTGACAAAGTTCAAAGATTTGAATGAGCAATTGATTTTTGCAGATTGACATATAGTTCACTTGTGCAGACTGTTCTTGATGGTCTTCCATATTCATATCACAGTTTTGCTTCTACTCTTCAATTGATGATGAAATACAATCCATGTGCATAGGACTTATCATTCTCAGACCATTGAAGCCTATCAAGAACAAGTGGAAGAAGAGAAACATGAGGAAAAGACAAGCAAAGAAGAAGAGGACAAGAAGAAGAAAAGAAGAATAAGAAAAGAAGAATAAGAAACCGAGAGTCTCAAGTCTAGTAGTATTGGGTTTAAAGTACTTCAAATTTTTAAAAAGTATGAAGTGGAACATTGAAAGATCATAGTTCAAAATTTATATGGGATGAATCACTGATGCAGAGCTTTCGTCCGTGCGACATCTTATCTGAGCTCTCTTCTTAAGCTTTTCCTTACCTTTTGATATCCACAAAGTAGCCCAAGGATGCATTCTTGCCATTTTTGCATCTTCAACACATGTGTAAGAGGTTAACTAGAAACATCCAATGAAGTAAAGAGGAAGAAATAGAAACTTCCTGAAGAATAATCATGGAGAATCAATAAAAAAAGGATGCATCTACCAAGAAGGATAAGGAAAAGCATGGATTTAAGGTTTGACGCACAATATTGCATGGTGTTACTAAGAGAATGTACAAAGATAAGTGACCCATTAGGGTTATAGGCATATATACAAGCTCGGGAAAAAAACCTCCTAAAGAGGGAAAAAATTGTCTCAATGGTCCTAGTGTGTTCTGTTGATATATTTAGGTAGTGATGTGTGTGAACACTCTAGGACCGCCGGGGCACTTTTTTCCCTCTTTAGGAGGTTTTTTTCCCCCGGCTTGTATATACGCCTATTGCCCTAATGGGCTACTTATCTTTGTACATTCTCTAGTAATACATTCAGTCTTGTGTGTTGTGCTCCAAGCTTCTTCTTCTTCCTTGTGCTGTTCGCGTGCTTCCGCAGACGTCTAACTCCAACAATTGGTATCAGAGCAGGTCCTTGCTTCTTCTAGGGCGCCGTCGACACTCCTCCGTTTGCAGTCTCAGATTCGCACAAAATTTGGTGAGCATACTCAGGGTGTTTCCGAGATCAAAACTGCTTCGCTCTGTGGTGCCGAAATCGCGATCTGAGCTCGTTTCGGCCTCCGAACGCACTATCGCAGTGCTTGTGTAGGCTATTTCGTCCTTTTGTGCCAAAGCTATATACCAGTTTTTGTTCGCCAGTTTAAGCGTCTCGAAGTCTGCTACAGGTCTAGTAGAACTCGTCTGGGTAGTTCTGTTCAACTTTTTGAGATACAGTCAATTTTCTACATCAAGGTATTTTAGTCACCGGCCATGGCTGAAAGCAGTGATGTATTCCGTATGTTGGCTGTTGAGGATAAGTTGGATGGTACCAACTACCCATTATGGGCTTATATGATGCAACATGTACTGGTTGCAAAAGGATTGTGGAACATTGTGCAGGGTGTTGAAAGATGTCCTGTTACACCTGTAACGACAGGTACTGCAAATACAGGTGTTGGAGCTGATGAAGATGGTGTCGAAGATGATATTCTGCAGATTCCTATTCATGCTGCTGTTTCTGTTGCACCTACTACAGAGCAGATTCGTTGGCTTGGCAGAAATGCCCAGGCACATGCATTGATAGCTTTGTCTGTCAAACGTGCCATTATTCCTCACATTCGCTCTTGCAGAACAGCAAAGGATGCTTGGGATACACTTACCACTTTGTACCAGGCTAGGAATGAGGCTCGTGTTGCTTACCTCCGAAAACAGTTGGAGAGTGAGCACATGAATGAAGGTGATTCGATGGACAGTTTTCTTACAAAGATCAAAGACCTGAAGGAACAATTGATTTCTGCTGATGAGGTTATACCAGATAGCTCACTTGTGCAGACCGTTCTGAATGGCCTTCCTGATTCATATCAGAGTTTTGCCTCTACTCTTCGATTGATGATGAAAGGCAATCCGAATGCCTTGTCATTTGAGGAATTAGTCTCTGTTCTGTTGCAAGAAGATCAGTCCAGGCAGAACAGGTCCATTATGCGTGTTGCAGATCAAGCTTTCCTGGCTAGTCAAAAGGGCAAAGGAAAATGGAGCTCTTCTACTAGTAAGCAGAAATCTGCAAATGCTGCACAATCGAAGAACCAGGATAAAGATGAGAAGAAATCAGAAAAGCAAAAATTGTTCTGCAAGTACTGTAAAGGAAATGATCATATTATAAAGAACTGTCCAAAACTGGTTGCTAAAGAGGCAAAGAAGAAAGAGGCTGGAATGGTTGTTGCAGAGGCCTCTACACCAAAAACAGAGTCTGCAAATCTTGTGTAGGAAGAAGAATGGGCGTTTACTATTGTCTGCAGTTTTGACCATCTTCTCATGATCAGTGCATGTCTGCAGTAGACTCAGATGTTTGGTACTTTGACAGTGGAGCGACCAAACATATTACCTCGCAGCGCAGTTTCTTCTCTTCACTCGAGCCTGCCCCTATAGGGAATACTGTCACATGCGCCAATAACTCCTCTTATCTTGTTATGGGAGTTGGTAAGATCATTCTGACTACTGCTGATGGTAGTTCTTTCACTTTGTCAGATGCTTTATTTGTGCCAGGGATCAAAAAGAACCTGTTATCAGTTTCTCAATTAGCCAAGATTGGCTTGGTTGTGAAATTCGTTGATGACAGGTGTACAATCCATGATCTCTCAAATGGCGATGTGATTATTGCTTCTAGCATTTTATGTCGTGGGCTGTATAAGCTCATAGACTATGAAAGATCTGTGAATGATTCGGCATGTGCAATTCATGATTCTCAGGCTATGTCAGATGCAAAGCTTTGGCATGCACGCTTTGGTCATCTAAATTTTGCTAGTTTGTTACGCCTGCAGAAATCTGAAATGGTGTCCTCTTTGCCCAAACTTGAGGCACCTGGAAAACATGTTTGTGAAGGCTGTATTTTGGGCAAAATGCAACGTTCTTCCTTTCCAAAAGATGGTTCAGTTTGGGCTATGCAGAAATTGCAGCTTGTACATAGTGATGTCTGTGGTCCTATGCAGACACCCTCTTTTGGAAATTATCTTTACTTCGTGACTTTCATTGATGATTTTTCCAGGCATGCATGGGTATATCCACTCAAAGCAAAGTCCGAAGTGTTCATGTGCTTCAAACAGTTTTTGGTTTTGGCTGAAAATCTGTCAGCATGTAAAATGGGCACCCTCCGTTCTGATCGAGGGGGGGAATATATGTCTTCAGATTTTAATGCATTTCTGGCTGAACGTGGGATAAAACACCAGTGTACAGTGCCGTATACACCTCAACAGAATGGAGTTGCTGAACAAAAGAACAGGTCACTCATGGAGATGGCGAGGTGCATGGTCAAAAGTCAGGCTTTACCACATAGTTTCTGGCTTGAGGCTGTCATGTGTGCAGCATATGTACTGAACAGGTGTCCCACCAAAGCGTTGCAGTCTATCACTCCATATGAGGCTTGGCATGACCGCAAGCCATCTGTTGCTCATCTGCGTGTTTTTGGTTGTTTGGCATATGCATTAGTGCCTGAACAACATCGCAGAAAATTGGATGATAAGGCAGTAAAATGTATTTTTGTTGGGTACAGTTCTGAAAGTAAAGGCTATCGTCTGTATCATCCACAGACTAGACGCATTCTGGTTAGCCGTGATGTTGTCTTTGTGGAAGATGCTGTTCAGCCATTGCTTTCATGTACTAAGGAGACATCTGTTAGCTCCAAAGACATGTATGATACTTTGATGCCTCTTTTTACAGGTGGACAGGCTAGCGCTGGTCCTAATGAGGCAACTTCTCAGCCTTTGCAGGTTTCATATGATGATGCAGATCATTCCATTTTTGATGCAGATTTACATGATGCACTTGTTGATGAGAGAGCTGATATTGAACAGGCAAAAACTATGCCAAAATGGCTGGTGCAGACTTTGCGTGACAGCAAATTAGATGCACCTTTGTCATATCGTGCTCGTTCAGGCTCTCATAGTACCTCCTTTGCATCAGATTGGTATGCTATGGCTGCATCTAGTCTCTGTGATGAGAATGAGCCTGTTTCTTTTGATGAAGCACAAAATTCAGAAAATTGGATGGCTGCTATGCAATCTGAATATGATGCTATAATGAAGAATGGTACATGGTCTTTATGTGACTTGCCTCCTGGCAAGAAGGCCATTGGCACTAAGTGGGTATACAAGCTGAAGCGTAAACTTGATGGTACAGTTGACAGGTATAAGGCTAGGCTTGTTGCAAAGGGTTATGCGCAGGAAAGAGGCATTGATTTTGATGAGACCTTTGCACCTACATGCCGTATGACTACTGTTCGGAGCATTTGTGCACTTGCAGCCCATCATGGTTGGAATGTACATCAGTTGGACATTAAAACAACATTTCTGAATGGTGACTTGCATCAAGAAGTGTATGTTTTTCAGCCCCGTGGCTTTGTGCAGAAAGGGCATGAAAACCAGGTGTGCAGGTTAAAGAAGGCGTTATATGGTTTAAAGCAAGCACCACGTGCTTGGTATGAGAAAATACATGCCTATCTGATTGCACATGGTTTTGAGAACAGTCCAACTGAAAGCACCTTATACGTTAAGCGTGCTAATGATGTGCTTTTGATCATTGTTGTCTATGTAGATGACATGCTGCTCACTGGTCCTCTTGAGAAGCATATTGCTGATTTCAAGGCTGATTTGCATGCCTCATTTGAGATGTCTGATTTGGGGCATTTGCATCACTATTTGGGCATTCAGTTTATGCAAGTTGATGGTGGAATGGCTTTGTGTCAAACGAAATATATTGACACATTATTGCAGCGTTTTGGCCTTGAAGACTGTAAGCCTAATTCCACTCCTATGGAGACAGGTTTATGATTGAGTCTTCATGATGTTGGAGATGCATTTGATGCTGTTCTCTATCAGCAGGCTCTTGGATGCTTGATTTACTTATGCATTACTCGGCCAGATATTCAGTTTGCTGTCTCACAAATGAGCAGGTTTACTCGGGTACTTGGGTTGTTTTATCCCAAGGGGGGATCACTACCGCCAGATTTGCATGCTTTTTCTGACTCAGATTGGGCTGGTTGCTATGACACTCGTGTGTCCACCAGTGGTTTTTGCTTCATGCTTGGTAGCTCATGTATATCTTGGTTGAGCAAGAAGCAGCCTACTGTGGCCACTTCCAGTTGTGAGGCTGAGTATAGGGCAGCTTTCACAGCGACTGTTGAGTGTGTGTGGCTCAGACGCCTTATGGCTGATTTGGGTGTTGGCCAGTCTTCTGCCACCACCATCTTCACTGACAGTCAGAGCACATTGGCAGTTGCGAGGAACCCTGTGTTCCATGCTCGCACTAAGCACATTGAGGTGCATTATCACTATGTCAGGGAGAGGTTCTCTGCTGGGGAGATCAGCTTGGCATATGTGCCCACGCAGGAGAACATTGCAGACCTTTTCACGAAGGCTCTGCCTAGGGAGAAGTTTGAAGCTTTCCGCAAAGCTTTGGGCTTACTTCCTTTTGTGGAGTGATTTCCACATAGCTCGGCACTTCCTTATACATGAGTGCCAGCTACTTGTTCACCGCATCACTCCCAGGGGGGATTTGTTGATATATTTAGGTAGTGATGTGTGTGAACACTCTAGGACCGCCGGGGCACTTTTTTCCCTCTTTAGGAGGTTTTTTTCCCCCAGCTTGTATATACGCCTATTGCCCTAATGGGCTACTTATCTTTGTACATTCTCTAGTAATACATTCAGTCTTGTGTGTTGTGCTCCAAGCTTCTTCTTCTTCCTTGTGCTGTTCGCGTGCTTCCGCAGACGTCTAACTCCAACATGTTCATACGCATCACTACCTAAATATACCAACAAACTCCCCCTAGGAGTGATGTGGTCAACAAGGATTTGGCACTCATGTATAAGGAAGTACCAAGCTAAGCGGAATCAATCCACAAAAGGAAGTAAGCCCAAAGCTTTGCGGAAAGCTGCAAAATTCTCCCTAGGTAGAGCCTTTGTGAAAAAATCTACAATGTTCTCTTGTGTGGGCACATATGTCAAACTGATTTCTCCAACACAGAACCTCTCCTTGACATAATGATAGTGCACCTCAATGTGCTTATTGCGAGCATGGAACATAGGGTTCCTCACAACTGCCAATGCGCTCTGATTGTTAGTGAAGATGGTGGTGGAAGAAGACTGACCAACACTCAAATCAACCATAAGGTGTCTGAGCCACACACACTCAACAATCACTGTGAAGGATGCCCTATACTCAGCCTCACAACTAGAAATGGCCACAATAGGCTACTTTTTGCTCATCCAAGATATGCATGAGCTCCCATGCATGAAGCAAAAACCACTAGTGGACACATGAGTGTCATAGCAACCAGCCCAGTCAGAGTCAGAAAAAGCATGTAAATTTGGTGATAGTGATCCCCCCTTGGGATAAAACAATCCAAATAACCGGGTACCACTCAAGTAGCGAAAGATGCACTTAATCACCTGCTAATGCTTGATACTTGGGCAATGCATAAACCTGCTCATCTCTGAGACAACAAACTAAATATCTAGCCAAGTAATACATAAGTAAATTAAGCATCCAACACCCTGTTGATAGAGAACGGCATCAAATGCATCTCCAACATCATGAAGATTCAAGCGTACACCTATTTCCATAGGAGTGGAAACAGGTTTGTAGTCTTCAAGGCCAAAGCACTACAACAATGTGTCAATATATTTTGTTTGATACAAAGCTATTCCGCCATCAAATTGCATAAATTGAATGCCCAAATAATGATGCAAATGCCCCAAATCTAACATCTCAAATGAGGCATGCAAATCAGCCTTAAAGTCAACAATATGCTTTTCATGAGGACCAATGAGCAGCATGTCATCAACATAGACAACAACGATTAGAAGCACATCATTTGCATGCTTAACATATAAGGTTCTCTTAGTTGGAGTGTTCACAAAACCATGTGCAATCAAGTAGGCATGTATCTTTTCATACCAAGCATGTGGTGCTTGCTTCAAACCATACAATGCCTTTTTCAACCTGCACACTTTGTTTTCATGCCCTTTCTGCACAAAACCATGGGGCTGAAAAACATACACTTCTTCATGCAAGTCACCTTCAAAAATGTAGTTTTAATGTCCAACTCATGTACGTTCCAACCATGATGAGCTTCAAGTGCACAAATGCTATGAATAATAGTCATTCGGCATGTACGAGCAAAGGTCTTATCAAAATCAATGCCTCTTTCCTGAGCATAACCCTTTGCAACAAGCCTAGCCTTATACTTATCATCTCTTCCATCACGCTTACGCCTTAGCTTGTATACAAACTTAGTGCCAATGGCCTTCTTGCCAAGAGGCAAATCACATAAAAACTAGGTACCATTCTTCATAATAGCAACATATTTTGATTGCGTAACAACCATCCAATTTTTTGAATTTTGTACTTCATCAAACAAAACAGGTTCATTCTCATCGCAAAGACTAGAGGTAGCCATAGCATAGCAATCTGATGCAAAAGAAGCACTATGAGAGCTTGAATGAGAGGCAAAAAAGTTTCATACATATCTTGGAGCTAATTGATGTCTCCTTAGTACATGAAAGTAATGGATGAATAACATCTTTTACAAAAACAATATCAAGGCTAACCAAAATGTGTTTAGTATGTGGATGATACAAATGATAGCCTTTGCTTTTAGAATTGTACCCAACAAAAATATATTTCACTACTTTATCATCCAATTTCTTGCATTGTTGTTTAAGCACTAATGCATATGCCAGAAAACCAAAGACATGCAAATGAGCAATAGATGGCTTGCGACTATGCCAAGCCTCATATGGAGTGATAGATTGCAATGCTTTAGTGGGAAACTTGTTAAGTACATATGTTGCACACATAACAGCCTCAAGCCAGAAACTATGTGGTAAAGCCTGACTCTTGACCATACACCTCACCATCTCCATGAGTGACATGTTCTTCCTTTTAGCAACTCAATTCTATTGAGGTGCATATGGCACTGTACACTGATGTTTTATCCTAGCTTCAGCCAGAAATACATTAAAATTAGAAGACATATATTCCCCCCGATCAGAATGGAGGTGCCTATTTTACATGCTAACAAATTTTTGTCTAAAACTAGAAACTATTTGAAGCACATAAATGCTTCAGACTTTGCTTTCAATGGATATACCCATGCATGCCTGGAAAAATCATCAATGAAAGTCACCACGTAAAGATAATCTCCAAAAGAAGGTGCCTGCATAGGACCATAGACATCACTGTGTACAAGCTGCAATTTTTTAGTAGCGTGAACTAAACCATCTTTTGGGAAGGAGGAACGTTGCATTTTGTTGAAAATACAACCTTCACAAACATGTTTACTAGGTGCCTCAAGTTTGGGCAAAGAGGACACCATTTCAAATTTCTAGAGCCATAGCAAACTAGCAAAATTCACATGACCAAATCATGCATGCCAAAGCTTTGCATCTAACATAGCCTAAGAATCTTGAACTGCACATGTTGAGTCATTGAAAGATTTTGCATATTCCTTGTCAGCTTCCATCAATTCCTGTTGTGCGTCCATAGCAGTTTGGATCATATGTTTTACTACTAGTTTTAGTTGTGCTATGTCCTCCTCCAACCATGTTTTTGGGATTATTGGCAATTCCCCTATTTCAACTTGTTTCCCTTGGGCTTTATGTACAATTTCATTGAATGGTTGGCTGATTTGTAAGCAAACATTGGTTTGCTCTCCATGTTGCTCAGGAGTTACCTTTGAGCTACTGCCCACTGCATGTACATCCAGATTGGAGGGTTCTTCCATAACCTTAATCGATATGATTGTCTCTTCATTAACATCTTGTGGTTATGCTCATTTTTGATATAGACTTTTTCTTTTCTAATTTCTAAAGTCACATCTTCTTGTTTGCAATTTGGTGGTTGGATTGATCTGGATGGTGAAATCAATGCATAGTTGCAGTGTGCACAACACCTATTCCTCTTCATATTTTTTTTCTTTCTCTTGATGCTAACTTGCGACTTCTTGATCATCAACCACTTGGTTTAGCTCATCACATTTAGCATCATCATTCTTTATGTGTTTAAATCAACATTCAATGTAGATTGGTCTCCTTCCTCTTGAGAACCTGAATAAGAACTCAAGTTCTCCAATCCAACATCTTTATAATGGGATGTCCTAGAGAGCCTTTATCCTGCTTGTTTTTTGCTTTTCTCTTCATTGATTTCTCTATAGTGATGGCATTAAACATTTAAATTAATATGGCCTCTGTAAATGCATGAGTAGCTCTTAAGTTGTCGCTAGCTCTTCCTTAGCAATTGGTGGTGGTTGACCCAACATAGATGTGGGGATGGTGTGAGTTCTCTTGGCAAATGATGTGGTTTCCACATCATCATCATCCTTGGCTCTTTTGGATCCTCTCATTCTAGGCATAGAGTTGGTGCCTACTTCATCTATTGAAGTAATTACTATTTTCTTTTTAGGGACTGAGGCAGGTTTCACATATTTGGCCATTTTGAATGTTGTGGGCATAGGTCACAGTTGATCATGGAAGTTCAAAGCATGATATATCAAAATTTCCAATGTAGTACTTCCATTCATAAATTTCTTTATGCACCACTGCTTTTTCACATTGAATAATCTTTCCTGCACATATGGAGTCAAGCTTATCTAATTCTTGAATTGTTTTACTACATGAGATAATAGCTTAACCATAATTTTCTGAGGGGCCATGTACCCATGTAAAAACATGTTTGGGAAAGCAAAGTGCAGATGCACAAGTCGTACTTCTTCTTCAATGTCCAAGCGGTTGATATCCAAAAATGTTATTTTCTTCGCTTCATGGTTTTCATTGTTCAAATCTACCACACTGTCTTTGACCCATTTGAAAGAATCTTTTATGAGTTCATGAGTGAACCTGATTGTTTGTAGTCTTCCCTTGAAGTTTGTGACTTGTGGTTTTGGTATCGACAATTTATCAATTGTAGGATGTAAGGTGTAAGGTATTCATGACTTATGTGCACCTCTCAAAATTTGGTTTGTAATTAGTGTTGATATATTTAGGTAGTGATGTGTGTGAACACTCTAGGACTGCCAGGGCATTTTTTTCCATCTTTAGGAGGTTTTTTTCCCCCGGCTTGTACATACGCCTATTGCCCTAATGGGCTACTTATCTTTGTACATTCTCTAGTAATACATTCAGTATTGTGTGTTTGTGCTCCAAGCTTCTTCTTCTTCCTTGTGCTGTTCGCGTGCTTCCGCAGACATCTATCTCCAACAATTGGTATTAGAGCAGGTCGTCGCTTCTTCTAGGGCGCCGTCGACACTCCTCCATTTGTAGTCTTAGATTCGCACGAAATTTGGTGAGCATACTCAGGGTGTTTCCGAGATCAAAACATCTTCGCTCTGTGGTGCCGAAATCGTGATCTGAGCTCGTTTCGGCCTCCGAACGCACTATCGCAGCGCTTGTGTAGGCTATTTCGTCCTTTTGTGCCAAAGGTATATACCAGTTTCTGTTCGCCAATTTAAGCGTCTCGAAGTCTGCTATAGGTCTAGCAGAACTCGTCTGGGCAGTTTTGTTCAACTTTTTGAGATACAGTCAATTTTCTGCATCAAGGTATTTTAGTCACCGGCCATGGCTGAAAGCAGTGATGTATTCCGTATGTTGGCTGTTGAGGATAAGTTGGATGGTACCAACTACCCATTATGGGCTTATATGATGCGACATGTACTGGTTGCAAAAGGATTGTGGAACATTGTGCAGGGTGTTGAAAGACGTCCTGTTACACTTGTAACGACAGGTACTGCAAATACAGGTGTTGGAGCTGATGAAGATGGTGTCGAAGATGATATTCCGCAGATTCCTGTTTCTGCTGCTATTTCTGTTGCACCTACTGCAAAGCAGATTCGTTGGGATGGCAGAGATGCCCAAGCACATGCATTGATAGCTTTGTCTGTCAGACGTGCCATTATTCCTCACATTTGCTCTTGCAGAACAGCAAAGGATGCTTGGGATACACTTACCACTTTGTACCAGGCTAGGAATGAGGCTCGTGTTGCTTACCTCCGAAAACAGTTGGAGAGTGAGCACATGAATGAAGGTGATTCTATGAACAGTTTTCTTACAAAGATCAAAGACCTGAAGGAACAATTGATTTCTGCTGATGAGGTTATACCAGATAGCTCACTTGTGCAGACCGTTCTGAATGTCTTCCTGATTCATATCAGAGTTTTGCCTCTACTCTTCGGTTGATGATGAAAGGCAATCCAAATGCCTTGTCATTTGAGGAATTAGTCTCTGTTCTGTTGCAGGAAGATCAGTCCAGGCAGAACAGGTCCATTATGCGTGTTGCAGATCAAGCTTTCTTGGCTAGTCAGAAGGGCAAAGGAAAATGGAGCTCTTCTACTAGTAAGCAAAAATCTGCAAATGCTGCACAATCGAAGAACCAGGATAAAGATGAGAAGAAGTCAGAAAAGCAGAAATTGTTCTGCAAGTACTGTAAAGGAAATGATCATATTATAAAGAACTGTCCAAAACTGGCTGCTAAAGAGGCAAAGAAGAAAGAGGCTGGAATGGTTGTTGCAAAGGCCTCTACACCAAAAACAGAGTCTGCAAATCTTGTGCAGGCAGAAGAATGGGCGTTTACTACTGTCTGCAGTTTTGACCCATCTTCTCATGATCAGTGCATGTCTGCAGCAGACGCAGATGTTTGGTGCTTAGACAGTGGGGCGACCAAACATATTACCTCGCAGCGCAGTTTCTTCTCTTCACTCGAGCCTGCCCCTACAGGGAATACTGTCACATGCGCCAATAACTCCTCTTATCCTATTATAGGAGTTGGTAAGATCATTCTGACTACTGCTGATGGTAGTTCTTTCACTTTTTTAGATGCTTTATTTGTGCCAGGGATAAAAAAGAACCTGTTATCAGTTTCTGCATTAGCCAAGATTGGCTTGGTTGTGAAATTCATTGATGACAGGTGTACAGTCCATGATCTCTCAAATGGCGATGTGATTATTGCTTCTGGCATTTTATGTCGTGGGCTGTATAAGCTCATAGACTATGAAAGATCTGTGAATGATTCGGCATGTGCAGTTCATGATTCTCAGGCTATGTCAGATGCAAAGCTTTGGCATGCACGCTTTGGTCATCTGAATTTTGCTAGTTTGTTACGCCTGCAGAAATCTGAAATGGTGTCCTCTTTGCCCAAACTTGAGGCACCTGGAAAACATGTTTGTGAAGGCTATATTTTAGGCAAAATGCAGCGTTCTTCCTTTCCAAAAGATGGTTCAGTTCACGCTACGCAGAAATTGCAGCTTGTACATAGTGATGTCTGTGGTCCTATGGAGACACCCTCTTTTGGAAATTACCTTTACTTCGTGACTTTCATTGATGATTTTTCCAGGCATGCATGGGTATATCCACTCAAAGCAAAGTACGAAGTGTTCATGTGCTTCAAACAGTTTTTGGTTTTGGCTGAAAATCTGTCAGCATGTAAAATGGGCACCCTCCATTCTGATAGAGGGGGGGAATATATGTCTTCAGATTTTAATGCATTTCTGGCTGAACGTGGGATAAAACACCAGTGTACAGTGCCATATACACCTCAACAGAATGGAGTTGCTGAACGAAAGAACATGTCACTCATGGAGATGGCGAGGTGCATGGTCAAAAGTCAGGCTTTACCACATAGTTTCTGGCTTGAGGCTCTCATGTGTGCAGCATATGTACTGACTAGGTGTCCCACTAAAGCGTTGCAGTCTATCACTCCATATAAGGCTTGGCATGACCGCAAGCCATCTGTTGCTCATCTGCGTGTTTTTGGTTGTTTGGCATATGCATTAGTGCCTGAACAACATCGCAGAAAATTGGATGATAAGGGAGTAAAATGTATTTTTGTTGGGTACAGTTCTGAAAGTAAAGGCTATCGTCTGTATCATCCACATACTAAACGCATTCTGGTTAGCCGTGATGTTGTCTTTGTGGAAGATGCTATTCAGCCATTGCTTTCATGTACTAAGGAGACATCTGTTAGCTCCAAAGACATGTATGATACTTTGATGCCTCTTTTTACAGGTGGACAGGCTAGTGCTGGTCCTAATGAGGCAACTTCTCAGCCTTTGCAGGTTTCACATGATGATGCAGATCATTCCATTTCTGATGGAGATTTACATGATGCACTTGTTGATGAGAGAGCTGATATTGAGTAGGCAAAAACTATGCCAAAATGGCTGGTGCAGACTTTGCGTGACAGCAAATTAGATGCACCTTTGTCATATCGTACTCGTTCAGGCTCTCATAGTGCCTCCTTTGCATCAGATTGCTATGCTATGGCTGCATCTAGTCTCTGTGATGAGAATGAGCCTGTTTCTTTTGATGAAGCACAAAATTCAAAAAATTGGATGGCTGCTATGCAATCTGAATATGATGCTATAATGAAGAATGGTACATGGTCTTTATGTGACTTGCCTCCTGGCAAGAAGGCCATTGGCACTAAGTGGGTATACAAGCTGAAGCGTAAACCTGATGGTACAGTTGACAGGTATAAGGCTAGGCTTGTTGCAAAGGGTTATGCATAGGAAAGAGGCATTGATTTTGATGAGACCTTTGCACCTACATGCCGTATGACTATTGTTCGGAGCATTTGTGCACTTGCAGCCCATCATGGTTGGAATGTACATCAGTTGGACATTAAAACAGCATTTCTGAATGTTGACTTGCATGAAGAAGTGTATGTTTTTCAGCCCCATGGCTTTGTGCAGAAAGGGCATGAAAACCAGGTTTGCAGGTTAAAGAAGGCATTATATGGTTTAAAGCAAGCACCACGTGCTTGGTATGAGAAGATACATGCCTATCTGATTGCACATGGTTTTGTGAACAGTCCAACTGAAAGCACCTCATATGTTAAACGTGCTAATGATGTGCTTCTGATCATTGTTGTCTATGTTGATGACATGCTGCTGACTGGTCCTATTGAGACACATATTGCTGATTTTAAGGCTGATTTGCATGCCTCATTTGAGATGTCTGATTTGGGGCATTTGCATCACTATTTGGGCATTCAATTTATGCACGTTGATGGTGGAATGGCTTTGTGTCAAACGAAATTTATTGACACATTATTGCAGCGTTTTGGCTTTGAAGACTGTAAGCCTATTGCCACTCCTATGGAGACAGGTTTATGATTGAGTCTTCATGATGCTGGAGATGCATTTGATGCTCTTCTCTATCAGCAGGCTGTTGGATGCTTGATTTACTTATGCATTACTCGGCCAGATATTCAGTTTGATGTCTCACAGATGAGCAGGTTTATACATTGCCCAGGAGTCACGCATTGGAAAGCGGTTAAGCGCATCTTTCGCTACTTGAGTGGTACTCGGCTACTTGGGTTGTTTTATCCCAAGGGGGGATCACTACCGCTAGATTTGCATGCTTTTTCTGACTCAGATTGGGCTGGTTTCTATGACACTCGTGTGTCCACTAGTGGTTTTTGCTTCATGCTTGGTAGCTCATGTATATCTTGGTTGAGTAAGAAGAAGCCTATTGTGGCCACTTCCAGTTGTGAGGCTGAGTATAGGGCAGCTTTCACAGCGACTGTTGAGTGTGTGTGGCTCAGACGCCTTATGGCTGATTTGGGTGTTGGCCAGTCTTCTGCCACCACCATCTTCACTGACAGTCAGAGCGCATTGGCAGTTGCGAGGAACCCTGTGTTCCATGCTCGCACTAAGCACATTGAGGTACATTATCACTATGTCAGGGAGAGGTTCTCTGTTGGGGAGATCAGCTTGGCATATGTGCCCACGCAAGAGAACATTGCAGACCTTTTCACAAAGGCTCTGCCTAGGGAGAAGTTTGAAGCTTTCCGCAAAGATTTGGGCTTACATCCTTTTGTGGAGTGATTTCCACATAGCTTGGCACTTCCTTATACATGAGTGCCAACTCCTTGTTCACCGCATCACTCCCAGGGGGGATTTGTTGATATATTTAGGTAGTGATGTGTGTGAACACTCTAGGACCGCCGGGGCATTTTTTCCCTCTTTAGGAGGTTTTTTTCCCCCGGCTTGTACATACGCCTATTGCCCTAATGGGCTACTTATCTTTGTACATTCTCTAGTAATACATTCAGTATTGTGTGTTTGTGCTCCAAGCTTCTTCTTCTTCCTTGTGCTGTTCGCGTGCTTCCGCAGACGTCTATCTCCAGCAAATAGGAAGTTTCAAACATGCATCAAGTCCCTCTTTGGTCCATGTCTCAATGGTTCTTGGCATGTTGTGGATGATGCAAAAATCATGACTCATCACTCAAAATTGATGGTCTCAATCCATTATGCATACTAATCAAGAATAGGTGATCATCGGTAGGTTGATCATCCCTGAACCAATGACCTCTTGCTTTAATTTTGCACTCTAATGGAAATTCATCTACTTCAGGCATTTCTTCTATGTGTTTAGAAGCCATTTGCACTCAAATCAGCAAGTCGATTATTAGGAGAGAGTATGAAAACTTTAAGGATTTTCATAGTGCTCATACATTAATTATCCTTCCCTTCAAGTGATTCCTCTCCCATGTCCATTTGATCATTGCCTTGTTATTTGAATATCAATTTTTTGGGTTTCTACTTTTTCAATGAGAAAAAAAACAAATGGATTAGTAATAGTGGAAGAAAAACATTAGTCATGGTTAGTAGAGGTCCTAAACTACTATAGTAAAAGTGAAGATCTATTCCTCTTTTGGAGGAAATATGCACCACTAAAAAATCTTAGAGAAGCCATGGGCCAAATGCGAGGCCTTGTAATGTGGCCCTATTGTGCATACTCTAGATGCATTCATCTTAGCATGTGTGCATGATTGACACCATTTCTTAAATTGTTGTTGGATTGAGTTGCTTTTGGTCTCCATATTTGATATGTATTGGGAGCTCGATGTTGATCTTCTTGTGGTTTGGGTTGTCTTTGCTCAGTTATTGCGTTCTTTGTGTTGATTCTCTATATGTAGTGGCTTCGACTATTTGGCCTGATTTTCTTTTGTGGCTTTGGTGATCTTTGATTGGTGTGAGTCCTTTGAATAGTATTTGGTTGAAGCACTATTTCTTTGACGAATGCTCAGAGAACTTCCTTCGTTGCCTTCAAAGTCTTCTTTGGAATCCAAGCTTATTGATTATGACTTGGGGACAATAAGCTTCTTTGGTATGATTTGCCTTGAATTTTTTACTCCAATTGAATTTTTTCTTAGGGTTTAATGATTGTATTTGTCTCAGTGCTGATTGATACTCCTTGGGTTGGTCTTTGCATATCCAAATTTACTTGATTGCCTTGATTTATAACTGTCTAGTTCTTCTTGATGTTCTGCTTATGGTCAACTCTCTGCTTTCCTCTCAAGAAGTAATATCCTCACTATGGCTTTTTGGAGTATTTTCTTGGGAAGGAGGGATAGGTTTTTCAATTATAGTAGAAAGAGGGTTGTGATTAATAGATAAGATAGGCTGAAGAATGGATTCATTTGGTTGAGACTACTCCTTATTATCTAGGTCATGTTTAAATTCAATACATTATGGTTTTTGTTTTGACTATATTAAGAGGCTTTTCCTCTAGGTGGCTAAAGACTTCTCTATGCCTGCTTTGGAAGCTATGTATCCTTGTGCGAGATTTAAAGTAACTTGGAATTCATAAATCGAGTCTTGTCCTAGGATAAGCTCTTCTATTAAGTCGGAGTCTTTACAGACTAAGAGTTTTTGTTGCATTGTGTTATTTCCTAGGTTTAAGGAAAGGGTTACCTCTCCTAAGCACTTAATATTATTACCTCCAATTCCAATCATATATGCTTCTATAGGAGTGATCGGTGCCTTTATTTTATCAATTAAGGAAGCACAAACACTGCCTAAAGCTACTTCCATGTCAATAAAAAAATCCACTAGGTGATACTCTTCATTTCCAATTCCCAAGTTTAATTAAGATTGTCTTGGCACATTACCAACTTTGTTCATATTTGTGGCACGTTAGTTTTCTATGGGAATGGGTTCTTTGCACTTTATGCATCTCTTGTCTCATTCTCTAATCCATTCTTTTTGTTTCCTATTTCTTTCTAGGAGTTCTTATCTAGCTTCTTCCCAAATTCTCTCTCCTTCCTTCTTGCGGTTTTGAACTCCTAATAGTCTTGTTAGCATTTGTTCCATGATTGGCTCCATATATGTTTTTACTCGGCATCCATTGATGTAGTTGGGTAATATATCTCCATCCAATGTGTCTAAATTGATAGCTTTAGCAGAGGAAAAATGGTTAATGATCAAAGGACCATATCCTCATTGTTGAGGTTTCTTTGCATGTCGTTCCAAGGTCTATACTAGTACTAACTCTCATTTTCCTTCTCTTCATAGCATAGAATACCTACTACTGCCTGCAATCAAGTTTCATGCAATTTCTCAATCTGATCCAATTCATTAGATAGTTCATGTCCTATCCATTCATACTTCTTACCTACTCAAAGAGTATGAATTAAGAAATCAATTATTAATATTGAAATTTGTCCATAGACTAGGTTAAGTGGCGTATTTCCAATCATTGTCTTTTAAGCTACTTAGAAAGCCCAAATTGCATGGTGCAATTGTTTATCTCAAGTAGACCTACCATCATTGACTATTTTCATCAGAATCGTGCATAATACCTTATTTGAACTTTCAGCTTGTCCATTGGCTGGTGGATGATAGGGTGCTGATTTTTTATGAATCTCCAAGAACTCATTCATAAGTTACTCAATGACTTCATTGATGAAATATGTACCTCTATCATTGACTATCTCAATAGATAGTCCAAACCTAGTGAAAATATTTTCAAATAAGAATTTTGTTGTCATGTGGGTATTGTTTTTCTTAATGGTTTTGGGTTCTACCCACTTGGTTAAGTAGTCTATTGCCGCTATGATATATTTTGCATGGGGCCTCTGGTTGGGGGTTTAATAGGTCATATAAAGTCAATTCCCCATCTAGGGAAAGCTCTTGCACTAGCCATAGGTCTCAAAGGCATGCTATATCTCCTAATTGGGTACTTTATTCGCTAACACATATCAAAACTTCTAACATAGGTTTGTGCTATATGTCTATTGATTCCATCTAGGCATATAGGCACTCCATGCAAGTTTGTAGGCACATATTGTAGGGAAGTTTGATATTCTCCTTTTATAAAGACATAACTTCTGAAGAATGAATAGAATTGTGCATGTCTTCAAATGTCAACATTAGCTCTCTTTCAGAATCACTAGAAGAGTCTAAGTATGTGTTGTGGATGCTCCTCTTCGTCACACTTCTTGCTAATGAGATTACACTTCTTCGGCTCCCTAAGACACATCCTGATCTCAAGTTCATTCACAATGTTCAAAAGCTCCCAATTTCTTTTAACCCTTATTTCATTTGTCTTCACTCTTGAATGTTTTCTAGTGTTTAGATGATGTTTTAATTGGGTTTCTTGAATAAGGAATTTCCCAATTTTCAACTCTAGATCAATTAGGGTTTGTTCATGAAGTTTCATGATACACGATACTTAGGCCCTTAGATGATACGCGATACTTGAATTGATGATACGATACTTATATTCCAAGTGACACATGATACACATGTTGGCAATACATGACACATGATAGTTTAGGGCACGATACAAGATACATCATACATTTCCCACAATCGATGATACATGAATTGATGATACGATACTTATATTCCAAGTGACACATGATACACAGGTTGGCAATACATGACACATGATAGTTTAGGGCACGATACAAGATACATCATTTCCCACAATCACCATTTTCAATGATCTATAGCTTCTTGGAACATAATCAAAGTCTGCTACAAGCTGTGAAGTGTCAAGACCAAAATAGCAAGTTTTTGGTCTCTAGCTAGTTGCTTCTATAGGAGTGATCGATGTCTTTATTTTGTCAATTAAGGAAGCACAAACACTGCCTAAAGCTACTTCCATGTCAATAAAAAAATCCACTAGGTGATACTCTTCATTTCCAATTCCCAAGTTTAATTAAGATTGTCTTGGCACATTACCGACTTTGTTCATATTTGTGGCACGTTAGTTTTCTATGGGAAAGGGTTCTTTGGAGTTTATGCATCTCTTGTCTCATTCTCTAATCCATTCTTTTTGTTTTCTATTTCTTTCTAGGAGTTCTTATCTAGCTTCTTCCCAAATTCTCTCTTCTTCCTTCTTGCGGTTTTGAACTCCTAATAGTCTTGTTAGCATTTGTTCCATGATTGGCTCCATAAATTTTTTTACTCGGCATCCATTGATGTAGTTGGGTAATATATCTCCATCCAATGTGTCTAAATTGATAGCTTTAGCACAGGAAAAATGGTTAATGATCAAAGGACCATATCCTCATTGTTGAGGTTTCTTTGCATGTCGTTCCAAGGTCTATGCCAGTACTAACTCTTGTTTTCCTTCTCTTCATAGCATAGATACCTACTACTGCCTGTAATCAAGTTTCATGCAATTTCTCAATCTGATCCAATTCATTAGATAGTTCATGTCCTATCCATTCATACTTCTTACCTACTCAAAGAGTATGAATTAAGAAATCAATTATTAATATTGAAATTTGTCCATAGACTAGGTTAAGTGGCGTATTTCCAATCATTGTCTTGTAAGATACTTAGAAAGCCAAATTGCATGGTCCAATTGTTTATCTCAAGTAGACCTACCATCATTGACTATTTTCATCAGAATCGTGCATAATACCTTATTTGAACTTTCAGCTTGTCCATTGGCTTGTGGATGATAGGGTGCTGATTTTTTATGAATCTCCAAGAACTCATTCATAAGTTACTCAATGACTTCATTGATGAAATATGTACCTCTATCATTGACTATCTCAATAGATAGTCCAAACCTAGTGAAAATATTTTCAAATAAGAATTTTGTTGTCATGTGGGTATTGTTTTTCTTAATGGTTTTGGGTTCTACCCACTTGGTTAAGTAGTCTATTGCCACTATGATATATTTTGCATGGGGCCTCTGGTTGGGGGTTTAATAGGTCGTATAAAGTCAATTCCCCATCTACAGAAAGCTCTTGCACTAGCCATAGGTCTCAAAGGCATGCTATATCTTCTAATTGGGTACTTGATTCGCTAACACACATCAAAACTTCTAACATAGGTTTATGCTATATATCTATTGATTCCATCTATGCATATAGGCACTCCCTGCAAGTTTGTAGGCACATACTGTACGAAAGTTTGATATTCTCCTTCTATAAAGACATAACTTCTAAAGAATGAATAGAATTGTGCATGTCTTCAAATGTCGACATTAGCTCTCTTTCAGAATCACTAGAAGAGTCTAAGTATGTGTTGTGGATGCTCCTCTTAGTCACACTTCCTGCTAATGAGATTACACTTCTTCGACTCCCTAAGACACATCCTGATCTCAAGTTCATTCACAATGTTCAAAAGCTCCCAATTTCTTTTAACCCTTATTTCATTTGTCTTCACTCTTGAATGTTTTCTAGTGTTTAGATGATGTTTTAATTGGGTTTCTTGAATAAGGAATTTCCCAATTTTCAACTCTAGATCAATTAGGGTTTGTTCATGAAGTTTCATGATACACGATACTTAGGCCCTTAGATGATATGCGATACCTGAATTGATGATATGATACTTATATTCCAAGTGACACATGATACACAGGT
This sequence comes from Ceratopteris richardii, assembly GCA_020310875.1. Classification (NCBI taxonomy): domain Eukaryota; kingdom Viridiplantae; phylum Streptophyta; class Polypodiopsida; order Polypodiales; family Pteridaceae; genus Ceratopteris; species Ceratopteris richardii. The sequence continues at coordinate 117,866,807 of CM035424.1, forward strand.
TGTACATGACACATGATAGTTTAGGGCGCGATACAAGATACATCATACATTTCCCACAATTGACGATACATGATACTTGAGGCCCTCAATATGATACTTGGGGACTCATGATACACTACACTTGCCTAGTGGTGATATGATACTTGACCACATGATACTTGATACTCAAGTATCACATGACGATACTCGACTAATCAGGATTCACCATACCTAGGTATTAGGATATACGACTAGGAGCAAAGTATCGACAATACAGGATACCTGCCAGGTATTAATGACACATGGGAATTTGGAATCAAGATACCAAACTCAACTGATCCTGATACTTGGACTTCTCTTACTCAAAATCAAATTTCAAAGTGATTAATGGGTTCCCTGTGCTCTCCTCCCTTGTCTTATGTGCGTATACCTTGAAAATACCTTTGCTTTTTCCAAAAATGTTCCTAGCAATACTCGGGTGGTGTCATCTCTCTACATGTGTGTGGATATGGATTAAAATTATATCTTTAATGTGTAGAGATCACCTCAAGGAGACTCTCTCTTAATTATTAGCCCCAAACTCTTGTTGTAGCTTGAGTTCTAGGTGATACTTGTTGGTGCAAATGCCAAGCCTTCACACTTGGCCAGGCATTGAAGAAACTATGTGCAAATTATTGAAGAACCACATGAACCATTACTTATCATTTTTACCATTAAATTTTGTAATAGTCATTTGACTTAGAGGAATCTTGTAATGCCACTAAACTCGTGGAGTTAGGAGAACAAATATGCCACAAATTCTCATGAGAGAATATTTCCACATTTAGAGGAAGAACCTTTTAGGTGGAAGTTCATTTGAATTTCAAATTCAAACTTGAAGAATCTCTCTATAAAAGAGACTTGTAATCTTGTGGCTATAGAGTCCCCCATTACTGAGCATATTGTTGATCATTTGATGTAGTTGAGAGGCTTACACTATAGCCTACTCTTATCACTATCATTGGTCATCATATTCATGCCAATGATCATGTATAACATTGTTACATAATACATTACATTGTTAATTACATCTGTCTTCATCTCTGCCATTGTCACTCAGAACAATGTACTTCTAATGCTCATATCTCAGTGATCTCTTCACCATTTTCAATGATCTATAGCTTGTTGGAACATAATCAAAGTCTGCTACAAGCTGTGAAGTGTCAAGACCAAAATAGCAAGTTTTTGGTCTCTAGCTAGTTGCAAACTTATCTGTTTTGATCAAATTGTTTGAAGCATCATCTCGAAAGTACATAAGCACTTATTTAGTGTCATTGGAAAGCTAAAGGGGCCTATATCACAACTTTGAAGTAAAAGAGGGCAGGTAAAAAGCAGGGATTAGTAGTACCAACTCATTTCTTGAGGTGTCCATCCATCTTTCCCAACAATACTTTCTCGGATGATATTGATCACTACTAGATTTCTCCATGATACATGTGCTTTTGCAAATGAATTTTGATGTTATTTTGGTTTTAGTCACTGATTAAAATTAGTGATCTCTGAAAAAGTGTAATTTTTTTATTTTTTAGAGGTTTTTGGTATCTTAACCTACTCCACAACTAGTTTCCTAACTCATAACCCTAACTTCTCCACTCCTAATCTAGCCCTAAAAACTTCTTATTCACACATACTTGGTGTATGAGAAAACACACATTAAATTATCAAACTGAAGTATGACCCGGTCAAGTGCATGGAAACATGTGCTTTAGTGATGGTAGATGTGGAAAATAGTCAAGTAAGTATGCATGGAAACATGTGCTTTAGTGATGGTAGATGTGGGAAATAGTCAATAATGAGTTCATTTCAAAGCTCTTAATGACATACATTCAATGATGGTATTCTCAGCTCAACCCGAATACTATGCTTCAAGCTATACCTAACAAATTAAGTGTCGAGCTTTCTACACTTAACGACTCCCTATGCTTCACACACATGATACCAGTGAAAAAAGATGGGCAAGGGGTAGAAAACACTTCCAAGCTTACATTCCACACCTCAAGCACACATAGAAGCTCACAAAGAAGAAGATACACAAGCAAGAAGAAGCAAACTTGAAATTCAGTTAGTACTCAATTACGACGAAAAGTCTTTATAAATGAGTCACAAAGTGACTTATATACAAGTGTCCTAAGTTTGGTCCTTTCACACATGAGACTGGCACTTTCTCTAGGAATCTCTAAAATCCTACTACTGTACATGGATAATGTCCTCTCCACTTCTTTCTTTCTCTTGTCTTCAATGCTCTACAAGAGAAGTCAAGCAATGTTTCTCTTCTTATTAACCATAAGTTAATTCTAATAAGAATTTGGATTGAAACATTTCCAAAAGAGAAACTAAAGACTATGAACCCCACACTAACGGGTTAACCTAAAATAAATCTTTCATACTTATGAAAGATGTTAAGAAATTCAAACGCCTTAAGAACTTCAATACCTGATTATCAAGGATAATGATCACTTAATGGGGGAAAAAAATGTCATAAAGTGACAAGTTGGGGCATGAAATGATTGAATCATCTCATCTTTTTGAAGAAACTTATTTTCTCCTTTTTTGACAAGAGGTATGCTCCATTCAGAGATTTCAAAGAAAATTGTTTCAAGGGAAAAGAGTTGTGATTCATTAATACATGTTTGGAGAAGAGGAAGATTAAAGGGTTGAAAGAAACTCTAAATACTATTACTTCAAAATATGCTTTATTAATAAGAGGCAATTTATCAATATGGTTAAAGATGTAACCATTTGGCTAAGCTTATGATTGAGTATATCCTTTGAGAGAGATGTCTGGTTATGTCAACATATAATATTTAATATGAAAATACTAGTTCTATTATCAATGACATAGGCAAAGATATTTTTGATTGAATACAATAAAAAAAATAATCTTTTCAAGTATAATTCAAGAATTGGTAAGGATATAACTTACAAGCATTTTGATTACAGTAAGTCGAACCAGTGTTGCATCGCAATGCATTGCGATGCGTTCGCAATGTTTGCAACACAACGTCACAATGTTGCAAACAGAAACAAAAACATTGGCCTCAAATGAGGCCGTTTCACCAAAACGGCCTCATTGAGGCATTTTCATATGTGCACCTGAGAGCGAATCCCGCAACTATCGACTGTGGAAGAGAGCAAAACAAAGGCAAGAAGGTACTTTTATTACACACACACCCCCTGTCTATTGCTTCCCATCCTCTCCAAGCTTTTAGCCTCTCCCATCACCATGCCTAAAGCAAAACAAGCATGTTGGGAATATGTGACAAGCCAAGGAAAGATGGGCTCCAGGGGTAGTGAGAGATGGACTTGCAAGCTTTGTGGCTATAGTGGAGCCGGTGGAGCCGATAGGAGCAAGGCACACCTTGCAAGATTTAGTGGCATAGGAGTTGCACCTTGCAAAGAGACAATGCCCGAAGCTATAAAGGGAGAGCTAATGGCATGGGTAGCTCAAAAAGCCCAAGGTAGAAGGAATAGTGGAGCCCAATCACAAGCTAGATCATTTGCAAGTAGTTCACATGGTTCTTGTGATCCCCCAAACTCAAGCATCTCAAGCTCATGAGGCTTCTATAGACATTGACATAGAGCATGATCCACCAAGAAAGAGTAAAAGAGTAGAGCATGATCCACAAGAGCACCCACTTGGCTCTCTTGGAGGAGCATCTATACGTGCTAGCTTGCAACAACAACATAAACAAGAAGCCACACAAGCCATCATGAAAGCTTTTATACAATGTGGTTTGTCTTTTAATGTTGCATGGACACCGGCACGAAGAAATGCCATTGAGAAGGTATCACTATTAGGCTTTCGTTGGAAAAGGCCTACCTATGAAGAGTTGAGGACAATGGAGCTAAAAAAAACAAAGGAAGCATTAGAAAGAGAGCTTGAGCCCATGAAAGAGACATGGGCAAAGTATGGATGCACAATTATGTGTGACGGATGGACGAACATATGAAAGAGGAATGTGTACAACATTTTGGTGCATTGTTGCAAAGGGACCATGTTCCTTCGAGCCATAGATGCATCAGCTGCTAGTACTACACTCACAGGTCAGTGAACTATTTTTTGAATTTTCCGTTTATATTTGATTGTGCAAAGATCAATCATGTTCAAGTATTGATTCTTCAACATTCTTAAATCTTATTGTTTTCTAACTTGATTTGTTTTTTATCCATAGGATAGAGGAAATAAAAGGAATATGGAGGAAGAGGTGGGATTGGTTCCATCGCCCTATACATGGGATGGCCAATCTACTACATCCTTTATGGAGATCTGCATCACAGTCATTGGATACGGAGCTTGTGAATGCTTGGAATGACTTGTAGATCGATTGTATGGACCTTGTGATGTGTAGCTATGTGGGAAGTTGGAGCTTCAGCTCACCCAATTTCAGAATAATGAAGGACTTTTTGGTAGAGACATGGCATGCTTGAGAAGCATGGAGTTGATGCCTGTGACATGGTGGGAGAGATACAGTGTTGGTACACCTGAGCTAGCAAGTCCTTCCAATTTCCTCTTGAGTCTTTAACTAATAAGTTATAACTTAGTCTCATGAGTCATTCCTCGTGAGTCTTTAATTTTTAATGAACTCTTTCTTTTTTATCTTGTAGAGAAAGTTAGCCATCCGCATACTTTCACAAGACTGTAGTGCTAGTCCATGTGAAAGGAATTGGAGTACATGGGCCCTCTTCCATACAAAGAAGAGGAGTAGACTATCTACATTGCAGTTGGAGCGGCTTGTCTATTGCCACTGCAACTTGCATTAATGGTGTGTGGTGGCCACTCAGCAGAGGTGCGGCAGGTGAACGTCGATGAGCTTGATATAGAGAGGGTCCATGATATACCTAGCATTCCGGTAGAGGACCTTGATCTATATGACATGCTCTATCAGGAGTTGGTCGTGCCATAACATGATACGAGGGCATCTCGGCCTCGTTCTAGTCATAGAGCACATAGTGTACTAGGTCCATCTACTAGTAGGATGGAGGCATCTACTAGTCGAGCACTACATGATGATGGTGATGATGATGATGATGATAGTGATGATGATGATGATGATGATGATGGTGGTGATAGTTATTAGTGACTTAGAGGATTTTGAGGATTGATGACCGTTGATCGATCATGTGACATGTCATATGTATTATGATATTATGACTTATGATTTACTTGATATTGATTGATCATTGTTTGACTACTTAGTGGTATCACGGATGATGGTATGATCATTGATGTATATGTATTATGGACATTGGATTTTGATATCACTTATGAGTTATGATAGTCACCAGTGTCATAATTTTGAGATGAGGTTGATTTTTTGACATGCTTTTGTCATAATTCTTTGAAGTTTTTTTTACCAATGTTACTTGCAAGTTATATATATATATATATATATATATATATATATATATATATATATATATATATATATATATATATATATATATATATATATATATATATATATATATATATATATATATATATATATATATCACATTCGCTCTTGCAGAACAGCTAAGGATGCTTGGGATACACTTACCACATTGTACCAAGCAAGGAATGAGGCTCGTGTTGCTTACCTCCGAAAAAAATTGGAGTGAGCACATGAATGAAGGTGATTCTATGGACAATTTCCTAACAAAGATCAAAGACTTGAAGGAACAGTTGATTTCTGCTGATGAGGTTATACCAGATAGCTCACTTGTGCAGACCGTTCTGAATGGTCTTCCTGATTCATATCAGAGTTTTGCTTCTACTCTTTGGTTGATGATGAAAGGCAATCCAAATGCCTTGTCATTTGAGGAGTTAGTCTCTGTTCTGTTGCAGGAAGATCAGTCCAGGCAGAACAAGTCCATTATGCATGTTGTAGATCAAGCATTCCTAGCTACTCAGAAGGGCAAAGGAAAATGGAGCTCTTCTACTAGTAAGCAGAAATCTGCAAATGCTGCACATTCAAAGAACCAAGACAAAGATGAGAAAAAATCAGAAAAGCAGAAATTGTTTTGTAAGTACTGTAAAGGGAATGATCACATCATAAAGAACTGTCCAAAACTGGCTGCAAAAGAGGCAAAGAAAAAAGAGGCTGGAATGGTTGTTGCAGAAGCCTCTACACCAAAAACGGAGTATGATAATCTTGTGCAGGAAGAAGAATGGGCGTTTACTACTGTTTGCAGTTTTGACCCATCTTCTCATAATCAGTGCATGTTTGCAGTAGACTCAGATGTTTGGTATTTTGACAATGGGGCAATCAAACATATTACCTCGCAGTGCAGGTTCTTCTCTTCACTCGAGCCTGCCCCTACAGGGAATACTGTTACATGCACCAACAACTCCTCTTATCCTGTTATGGGAGTTGGTAAGATCATTTTGACTACTGCTGATGGTAGTTCTTTCACTTTGTCAGATGCTTTATTTGTGCCAAGGATCAAGAAGAACATGTTATCAGTTTCTACATTAGCCAAGATTGGCTTGGTTGTGAAATTTGTTGATGACAGGTGTACAGTTCATGATCTGTCAAATGGCGATGTGATTATTGCTTCTGGCATTTTATATCGTGGGCTGTATAAGCTCATAGACTATGAAAGATCTGTAAATGATTTGGCATGTGTAGTAAATGATTCTCAGGCTATGTCAGATGCAAAGCTTTGGCATGCATGCTTTGGTCATCTGAATTTTGCTAGTTTGCTACGCCTGCAAAAATCTGAAATGGTGTCCTCTTTTCCCAAACTTGAGGCACCTGGAAAACATGTTTGTGAAGGCTGTATTTTGGGCAAAATGAAGCGTTCGTCCTTTCCAAAAGATGGTTCAGTTCGGGCTACTCAAAAATTGCAGCTTGTACATAGTGATGTCTGTGGTCCTATGCAGACACCTTCTTTTGGAAATTATCTTTACTTTGTGACTTTCATTGATGAATTTTCCAGGCATGCATGGGTATATCCATTGAAGGCAAAGTCCGAAGTGTTCATGTGCTTCAAACAGTTTTTGGTTTTGGTTGAAAATCTGTCAGCATGTAAAATGGGCACCCTCCATTTTGATCGAGGGGGGGAATATACGTCTTCTGATTTTAATGCATTTCTGGCTGAATGTGGGATAAAACACCAGTGTACAGTGCCGTGTACACCTCAACAGAATGGAATTGCTGAACGGAAGAACAAGTCTCTCATGGAGATGGCGAGGTGTATGGTCAAGAGTCAGGCTTTACCTCATAGTTTCTAGCTTGAGGCTGTCATGTGTGCAGCATATGTACTGAACATGTGTCCCACTAAAGCACTGCAGTCTATCACTCCATATGAGGCTTGGCATGACCGCAAGCCATCTGTTGCTCATCTGCATGTTTTTGGTTGTTTGGCATATGCATTAGTGCCTGAACAACATCGCAGAAAATTGGATGATAAAGCAGTAAAATGTATTTTTGTTGGATACAGTTCTGAAAGTAAAGGCTATCGTCTGTATCATCCACATACTAAACGCATTCTGGTTAGCCGTGATGTTGTATTTGTGGATGATGCTATTCAGCCATTGCTTTCATGTACTAAGGAGACATCTATTAGCTCCAAAGACATGTATGATACTTTGATGCCTCTTTTTACAGGTGGACAGTCTAGTGCTTGTCCTAATGAGGCAACTTCTCAGCCTTTGGAGGTTTCATATGATGCTGCAGATCATTCCATTTATGATGCAGATTTACATGATGCGCTTGTTGATGAGAGAGCTGATATTGAGCAGGCAAAAACTATGCCAAAATGGATGGTGCAGACTTTGTGTGACAATAAATTAGATGCACCTTTGTCATATCGTACTCGTTCAGGCTCTCATAGTGCCTCCTTTGCATCAGATTGCTATGCTATGGCTGCATCTAGTCTTTGTGATGAGAATGAGCCTGTTTCGTTTGATGAAGCATAGAATTCAGAAAATTGGATTGCTGCTATGCAATCTGAATATGATGCTATAATGAAGAATGGTACATGGTCTTTATGTGACTTGCCTCTTGGCAAGAAGGCCATTGGTAGTAAGTGGATATACAAACTGAAGCGTAAACCTGATGGTACAGTTGACAGGTATAAGTCTAGGCTTGTTGCAAAGGGTTATGCGCAGGAAAGAGGCATTGATTTTGATGAGACCTTTGCACCTACATGCCGTATGACTACTGTTCTAAGCATTTGTGTACTTGCAACCCATCATGGTTTGAATGTACATCAGTTGGACATTAAAACAACATTTCTGAATGGTGACTTGCATGAAGAAGTGTATGTTTTTCAGCCCTGTGGCTTTGTGCAGAAAGGGCATGAAAACCAGGTGTGGAGGTTAAAGAAGGCATTATATGGTTTAAAGCAAGCACCACGTGCTTGGTATGAGAAGATACATGCCTATCTGGTTGCACATGGTTTTGAGAACAGTCCAACTGAAAGCACCTTATATGTTAAGCGTGCTAATGATGTGCTTCTGATCATTGTTGTCTATGTTGACGACATGCTGCTCACTGGTCCTATTGAGAAGCATATTGCTGATTTCAAGGCTGATTTGCATGCCTCATTTGAGATGTCTGATTTGGGGCATTTGCATCACTATTTGGGCATTCAATTTATGTAGGTTGATGGTGGAATGGCTTTGTGTCAAACGAAATATATTGACACATGTAGCTCAGTGATGAGTAGCACCTCCTTTAATGTCAATCCGGGAAGACGTGAGGATGGTATGAAGACCTCGAGCAAGTGGCGGCACAAGTGCGTGAGTGAGAAGCACACTAGCATGCACACACATACACACACACGCGCACACACGGCAAGACAAGGAGAGAGAATCAATGGAGTTCTTTAGATTACTTTCAAAAGCTCTTACAAGTTCGTTTCAATTACAATCTAACCCCAAAAATGAGCTCTCTAGCTCCTTTTATAGTTTTTGACTAGCTTTGGCCCTGTCCAGACCTAGTGTCCGGCCTAGTTAAAAATTAGGTTCCAGGGCTTATTTGAGGGCTCAAACGAAGTCTAAAAATTATGAAAATTGGTACGATGGTACTTCTAATACTCCTCAAGCTCAAGGACTCCTCGGCTTGCACAAAATGGAGTCTATTCTACCAAAAACGGGATTTACAATGTTTGTGTAGTGATTAAAATCACTTGAGTTGTACATAACCCATGGGGAAAAATGATCTGGCCTTGTTGCCGTATTGTGCATGATTCCTCTGTTGCTTTGTGTGCCAACACTCCCCCCTTCCTAGCGTCTGTCGCCCCTGACAGACCTTTGTTCGCGCGGGTGGTCGATGTAATATTGGATGACATTGGTGGCCAGTTCATGTTCTCCTATCCTTAAGCCTCTTGCTAGATCGGCTTCCAATGCCTCCCAATTTATTGCACTGGGGGTTTCTGGTTGCGGGGTGGTGTAGTACTCTGAATACATTGCTTGTTCACAAGCAAACAGTTGAAGCAGATGTGTCGGCTTTGGTGCGAAAATCTCCGAGTGGTACTCCCAGAAACCTGATCTGAACATTTCTTCGAAGGTCTGTTTGTAGCAGGCGGGGAGGTACTTGATGCGTGCATGCCAAGCGTAAGCCACACGGATACTGGGGGTGGTGCTCATGTCATACACCAAGTCGTAATTTCCATTGCTAAACCCCGGAAGACGTACCTGTGGTGCGGCTGCATTTCTAAAGGTCTTCAGCACTACTTGCATCATATCTATGATTTTAAGCATCATTTGCGCTGCTACATCTTGCATGGGCTTCAAGCGCGGCATCCAGTGGCGAATGGTCCCCATCATATATGCTACCGATGGTGGTCCTTGTGGTGGCGCGATGTACGGGTAGTTCAGCCATTCCTTGCATTGCGCATTGTTCTGTACCTTGATATTAAATGCCTTCCACGACCTGCGGCGGGGGACTGGACCGTAGCATGGGTTGTACAGGAGATGCAGCGGCGCGTTGTTCCATGTGCGTAGCATTTCTGGGTAGGTCTCTAAAAGTTTCTGCCGCCATGTTGGTTGACGAATCTTGCCTTTTCGCACCTCTGGAGGAAGGTCTTCGGGTTGAAATTGGGTCGCAAAAGTAGGAATCTGACCCGTGACTCTTTGTATTTCTGCATTATAATCAGCCAAGATAATATAATATGGCCTGTACTGGAGTTCCGATGAGAGAATCAGGCATCTCGATGACAAGTTCTTGAAGTAATCTGATTGTAAAACAGTCTCCTCTATGACCCTCATAGCCTGATTTTGCACTACGGTGCGCTCTTCATGCGAGGTCCCTATTTCCTCCACTTGTCGTAACCATGGCGGCCGTGGTGCCTCGAACGTGTCCTGCGCTTCTTCTGTTTGTTGGCCTCCTGGGAATGGTTGCGGATCATATTCTTCATCAAACGTTTGTTCCACAGGAATTTGCACAACTTCTTCGTCCGTGGGAGCCTCCGGAGGGGAAGATGGCCTCTCATATTGTAGTAGGCGTGTTTGCAATTCAGTTACCTGTTTCTGGAGATCTTTTATGGCCTCTGCGTCTGAGAGAAGTGAAGCCGCAGAGGGGGTGGTTGGGGGGGCAGCTGCTGGTGCTTGTTGGTGTTCCTGCTTTAGTTGTCCCAGCTCCTCCGATAGCTTATCATGTGCTTCGAGCAACATGGCATAATCTTCCAATATAATCTTTATATTATCGGGGGTCACTGCTTGAAACTTGGATGGGCTGATGGGTGCCCCCGGTGTGCTCTCAATAGCTGCTTCCAGGTTCTCTTGATTTTGTAGTTGCAGACGTCTGTTCTCTTCCTGAGCAGCCGCAAGATGGCGTTTAAGTAGCGCCATATTTCGCTGAAGTTTTGAGTTGCGTTCCAGCTGTGTCCGTAGGTGACCTTCTACCACCTGCACTGCTTCCTGATCTACGTTCTGTAGCTGTACCTCCAATATATTATGGGCGTCTTGGAGGGTTTGGAACTGTGTGTGGAGGCTAGCGTTCTCCTCTTCTAGTGCCGCAAGGCGGTGCTGTAGTGTCGCTGAGTGCTCTTGCAGGCGTGCGTTTTGTTGCTGGAGCTGAATGTAATCTGTTCTTAAATTTGATATACAAGCCAACATGGTGTCCAATGCATTACCTATAGATGAGTGGGGGGTGTTTACCGTGGAAGATGCATGGGAAGGGAATTGGGGAAGGGAGACAGTGAATGATGTGTCTACGAAAGTTGTGTGTGTGGGTGAAATTGGTGGAGGGGGAATGGAGGAGGTGAAACCGTAGGTGGAGGTGCCGTGGGTGGTGAAATGTCCATACCTTCAGGAGTGGGTGTTAGTGTGGGGCCTGCCATATACATTGGTATGGTAGGTGGTGTGTGTGTGGAAGTGGTGAATAGATGCGAAGTGGGGTGGGGAGCTGAAAAGGCAGGGAATGGTTGAGAGCCTGGTTGAAAAGCTCTAGCAAAGATGTCCTGGAGGGATTGTAGAAATGGAGAAAGGGGTATCGGGGGTTGGGGTCGTAAATTTGAGAAGGGTGGAAAGGGTTGCGTGGTAGTAGGGAAGCCCATGAATGTGGATCTAGGGTCAGGATGACCCGTGGCTGAGGGCGTTGGGGATGGTTGCCCTAGGGCAGGCTCTAGGAGGGGTTCGGCGGATTGTGTAGTGTTGGGGTTGGCTTCGAAGATTGGATTATCAGTGGTAGAGAATAGGGTGGCACTAGAGATGGGAGTACGGAAGATGAAGGTTGGGTCAGTGGGTTGAGTGGTCGATGGGATTTCCACTGTCTCTGTTCTAGGAGGTGATGGTGGGGGAGTAGGTGGTAGTGGTTCGGTGGACTCCTCATGGGTGGCTGGGTGCTGTTGGCTAGTTGTCTGGGAGGTTGTTCTGATAGTTTCAGGTGTAGTAGTCGGCTCTTCTGCAACTGTAACGGGAATTTGGATATTTTTACCTGAGCGAGGTCGTGTCTGGAACCTTCGTGGGTCATATTGAACTGAAGGCCTCTGAATGGCAGTGCGCACAGCTTCTACAACTCCATATGTTTCTGCCATCAATAAGAGACCTTCCCTGTACTCTGAGTCAACTCCCGCTTCTTCCAACAACTGAGTCATAAGTACTCTGCTGCTCTGTTCAGTGAGTAACTGCTGCGATCGCACTCTTTCCATAATCTGATACAGCCTTCGGAGTTCTGTTGTATATGCTGGGGCTTCAGTGGTCTCTTCTTCATACGCTTCTTCTTCTTCCGTGTGTCCGTGTTGTTGACTTTGCTGAGCGTCACTCCAATGGACATGTCTACCGTCTGTAGACTTTCTTCTTCTTCGTGAGGATGTGCCCTGCTCCTCTGCCTCTGAATAAAACTCCACATCAGAGAATTGTGTGCTTTGTAGGAATGCTTCGAAATCCTGGGGGTCCAGTCCTTCAGCGTCTCCAGTGGCAGCAAATTCGAATTCAGGTGTAACCGGAGGAGCCGATGGGGTAGGTTGTGTCGTAGTGTCAGATTCCGACCTGGGTATCCTAATGGTAAAGGGAGGTACAGTGCCCTCTCTTAATGGTGATGCCTCAGGAGTAGTCAGGACTTCCCTTGTCTGGACACAAGGGATCGCGCCCCTCATGCGCTTGGACTGATGTGTGGATGTCTTGAGCCTTTTAAACATTTGTAATTGTGCCCAAGTTAAGGCGGGCTCAATGGGGACATCATATGCCAAGCATCGATAGATGATGCGTGTGAGTGCACAGCATCCGTTCACCACTAATTTCCTAGATGCCCGTTTGTTTGCTTCATACAACTGATCTATAATCCACACTGGTAGCTTAATAGGTAACGCACCTGCTTCCGCCAAGTAGAGAGCAAACCAGATCTTCTTGTGTGGTTGCGTGAATCGATCTTGACCGGGGAAGGCGAAGTGTTGCATGCACATTCGGAGAGGGATGGACACATTTGGGGTGAGTGCTGCCATGTCTTTCAGCTTCACTAGTTTCCTGTCCTTCATGTTGGTGGGAACGAGAGCATCCTTTTCTGAGGGTACATGCGTGCCATGCATATTTAAAGCATCACTCACCAGCTCCACAGTAAGTTCAAACCTCTTCAACTCGTTGTTGCCCAGCAGTGAGGGGAGAACAAATGATCCGGGTTGGTCCTTATCTTCATGAGCTTGTAATGTGGAGACCAGATAATAACATCGGAGGAGATCGGGTTTAGGTAGTGGGGCTTCAAAATATTCCGCCAATCCTGCTCGTTGCCATATGATCTGTAGATCTTCTGTGTTCTGTAAAGTCTCGAACTCCTTGGAGAAAAATTGGAATCGCACCCATGATCTGTCATACTCGCATTTAGACTCCCAGATATACTTGGCCTCACCTAATGGACCGGGCATGCCATTGAACCAATGAGAATTCGCATGAACTCTTTCCGTGATTCCTGTAGGTGGATCTGGCACCGGGAGTTGCTGGAGGTGTTGCATCTCCACTGGTCGTTCAGTCGGGGGCACATCCACGGGTAGGCTATCCACATCAATTCCTGTAGTAAGTATCCCTACTTGTGAGCCCGAACCTGTCGCTTCTGCCATTTTTCTTCTTGCCTTCTGATTCTGTGAGAATATAGAATCATGTGTTAACATCGTAATGGACAGAATAAATCCGTTGTTGTCCCCGTTACAACATTAACATGAGGTAGATGGTGAGTTAGTGGTTAGTAAGTGCACGAAGACAGTGAGTGTAGTTAACGTTTGTGTATTCCTAGGAGACTAATGCTGTTAGTAAGTGGGGTGAATTTACAAATCGGGGTCGGGGGGTTTATTACAGATCTTAGACTGCCAAATGCAGTGGATGGGCTTTGCTTTCGGTTTCGTAGAGACTCCAGGGAGCTGTGTCGGTGTCGCTGTTTGGAAATGGGGCCTTTTAGGGACCCACTTATAAGTGATTACATGCATACTCATGGGTCTTTGTGTGTTCCTAAGTGTTGAGCACGAGGGAATTCTGGTGGTACTCGTAGATGGGTTATGCGGCATAGGTTGCGACCTTGGCTTAACTACTTGTGCCCTCAAGCAAGCCGTAGGCACCCAAATTTGTCTAGATTGTGGGCTTGCCTTCATCGACTTCTTGGGCACCCAAATAGATTTTACTTTAGCAGAAGAATTTCTGAAAGACTCCTTATTAGTGTCGTGTTGTTGGTTACTAATAAGAGCTTTTGCCCGCGTAGTTGACGGTGGTGCACCCGGTCGTTCGCCCTTCCGCACCCATACCTGGTTTATTTGCTGGGACATTCCGCTGCGCAGATATTTTTGATCTCGGACATAAGTAGTACTCTGCTTCTTCTGCTTGTGATCCGCCTTTGGTTGCTGCCTCCTTCTGGCCTTTGGAAAAGAAGGGAGATCCGTTGCATCCCTGACTCCTTTTTTGCAAATGTCATTCCTCTGCAACACAGGGTTTTGAACAAGAACAGTATGGTCATCTTCATGTGTGTACCCCTGGAAGGACCAGGAGTCTGTGCCTTTCCTAGTTCCTTGAGTGCTCCATTGTCTAATTCTACTGTAACTCGACTATGATTGAGCCAAACCTGGAGAAGTCCACTTCTTAGGTTTAGATTGATTGCTTGGTCATAGATCCAATCCTGACCCAAGACGAGGGGTTCAGTGAGATCCTCATCTTGACACACTAGTACTTTAACGGTCATTGCCTCATCGTGAATGTAGAGGGGAAGTTCCACCTCGCCCATGCAAGGGGTTTCCACGCCTCCCAATCCTATGAGATATGCTTCCACAGGATGGACAGTTAACTGTAACTCTTGACAGTAAGACAACTTAACAGCGCTAGTGGCAGCACCTGAGTCAATCAAGGCTCTTACGGTCCTTGCACTCTTTCCTTGTCCTATATCTATGGTTATGAAAGGACGTCTATCAATTATCCTATGCGAGCTTGTTCCTGCAACTTCACACATGGCCATAGGAAATCCTTGGTCTGCATAGTCATTCGCTCCCGGCTGATCTCTACCTTGCCTTCGTAATTTCATCCTTCTGATGCGTTCTAAAGCTTCAGCTTGAGCTTCTTCTCGAACTCGCTTTTCTTCCTCTTTGCGTTTCTTAGCAGTGTTGAGTCGACTGAGCATTTCCTCCGTGAGGGGTTCCTGATACAACTTGACTCTGCAACCGCTAATATAATTTGGGAGAACATCACCCTCTAATGTGGCCAATTGTACTGCTCCGCTCGTGGAGATCCTATTGATGATCATAGGTCCGCAGCCTCTCTTTTCTAGCTTCCTTGCGTGTTGTTTTAGTGTATAGACTAAGACTAGATCTCCTGCTTTCAAGCCTTTATCCTTCACGTGGGCATCAAAGTATGCCTTCTGTCTCTTCTTGGCTGCATATATCCCTGCAGCGGCTCTCAGTCTTGTTTCTCCTAATCGTTCAAGGTCAAAGATCCTAGAGGAGAGCTCATGACCTGTCCATTCGTGCTCTCGTGCTACTCTCAATGTAGGGATCAAGAAGTCCAAGGGTAACACAGCGTTTTGACCGAATACCATCTGAAAGGGAGTGGCTTGGAGTACCGTTTTGTAGGCCACTCGGTATGCCCAAACAGCATGGTGTAGCTGTTTGTCCCAATCAGAGCGTTTAGTGTTCACTAATTTCGTCAGTACATTGCATAAAATCTTATTAGTGCTCTCAGCTTGACCATTAGCTTGAGGGTGATAAGGGGCAGACTTCTTGTGTATTACCAAGAATTCTTGGAGTAGATTTTCAATAACTTCATTCAGGAAATGAGTGCCTCTATCACTTACAAGCTCTATAGGTAGTCCATATCTCGTGAATACATTCTCAAACAAGAATTTGGCAGTTGTTTGAGCATCGTTCTTGGTTGTAGCTTTTACCTCTACCCACTTGGTGAGATAATCTGTTGCCACAATGATGTATTCCGCATGAGAACCCTTAGCTGGGGGATTAATAGGACCTACGAAGTCTATTCCCCACTTAGAGAATGCACGTCCACCCATCATAGGTTTCAGTGGCATCTCATCTTTGCGTATAGGATACTGGGTCCTCTGACAGACATCACACCGTTTCACATAGGTATGTGCATCCATGTGAAGGGTAGGCCACCAGAAGCCTGCAAACATTATTGCCTTGATCACCCGATCTGGTCCAAAGTGTCCTCCTGCTACCCCTTGGTGAGCAGTTTCCAAGATCTTGAGATATTCACTTTCATGGACACATAACCTCAGGTAACCATCTTTACCGCGCTTATATAGATTATCACCTATGAGTGAGTAATCCAAAGCTTCTTGTTCTAAACTCCTTTTCCTAGCCAGAGTCATGTCTGGAGGGAATGTGTTTGTCCTCAGGAATGATACTAGTGGTTCGCTCCAATCTGGCGCAATGGATACTTGATAGAGAGTGGCATGTTCCACCGGTGGTTTAGTGCAACAGATTGGGCATTCCTTGCACAACTTTTGGACATCCGCTTCCATAGTTGGCCAGTGCACTCCGAATCTCTTTAGAGTCTGTAAAGTTCGTTGCTTTGAATGGTGTTGCTCTAACGCACCTACATGTGCTAATTGCAACCATTTAGCATACTCATCCTCTTCTACGCAACAAGCCAAGATCCCTTGATCTGTGTGCTTGTACATGCTTCCTGCCATGATGTGGTATTTTTGGGCTTTTACAACCTCTCTGTTCCGTGTGTTTACCACAGGATGGTTAGGCCCGTATGTCAATACTGGTACCAATGGCTTAGCCCACTGCGGTACAACTTCCAGATTAAACAAGTAAGCATCAGGAAGGTCATCTGATACTCCTTGTGGGGCTTCTCCCGATGTGAGCCTAGAGAGATGATCAGCTCTCAAATGAGTCCTACCTTTTCTTACCACAACCTCAAAGTCATATTCCATTAGCAAGAGAAACCATCTCACTAATCTTCCTGTATTGCATGGCTTGTTTACAAGATATAATAATGCCTGATGATCAGTAAAAAATTTAAACTTATTTGCAAGCAAATAGTGTCTAAATTTCTTAACTGCATATACCATGCCTAAGCCTTCTCTCTCTGTAGTGGTGTAATTCCGTTCAGCCGCATTCAATTGTCTACTGGCATAGGCAATTGGAAGATCCATATTACCTTCACCAGTAGGTTGTGCAAGCACACATCCAATAGCGTAATTGGATGCATCAACATGAACATGGAATGGCTTATTCCAATCTGGTGTGGTCAAGATTGGTGCTGAACATAATCTTCGTTTAAGCTCTTGGAAGGAATTCTCACATTCATCCGTCCACTCAAAGTTTGTTAGAAGTCCGTACATGGGCTTTGCAATGACAGCATACATGTGTATAAATCGTCGGTAATAACCACAGTGCCCCATGAAAGCTTGTACTTCCTTGACATTCTTTGGCCTAGGTAGCTCTGCTATGGCTCTCACTTTCTCTTCGTCAGTAGATATGCCATTCTTTGACACTATGTGTCCTAGAATCTTACCTTGCCTGACCATAAAAACGCACTTTTCTGGGTTCAGGCAGACTTGATATTCTCTACATTTGTCAAAGATTTGTCTGAGTTCAGGAATATGAGTTTGTCTAACATTGGAATGAGCACAAAGATCATCAACATAGACTTCTAAACTCTTCCTCAGGAACTCCTTAAACACATGGCACATCAGCCTCTGGAAGGTCGCGGGTGCATTGGTGAGCCCAAATGGCATTACTCTAAAAGCAAAAATGCCCCATTCTGTGGCAAAGGCTGTCTTATGCTGATCCTCTGGAGCTATGGCTACTTGATTGTAGCCAGAAAATCCATCAAGGAAGCTGTACACTTCCTTGCCTGCCACTCTTTCTAAGAGATGTTCTGTGATGGGAAGCGGATAGTTATCTCGAATCGTGGCGGCATTAACCTTTTTCAAGTTAATGCACACACGCAGCTTGCCATTCTTCTTGGGCACCACTACGATGGGGGATACCCATTCAGTGTGCTCAATTTCATAGATAAATCCAGCTTCGACTAGTCTATCTATCTCTTCTTTGATCTTAGCAGCGTAATTATCGTTATATGTATAAGGCTTTTGCTTCGAGGGTTTAGCATCTGAGGTCATGGGAATAGTGTGTGAGCATATGTCTGGGTCAACTCCTTTCAAATCCTTGTAACTCCAAGCGAATACATCTCTGTATTCTCTTAGCAAGGCAATCAATTCGTGCTCTTCTTCCGCTGTTAGGTCATGACCTATATACGTGCATCTCTCCTCTCCTTCTTCTATGGCCACTACTATTTTCTTGGTGGTCTCTTTGTTATCATAGGCCTCTCCTGATTGTGCCTCTCGTTTAAGCATTCTTATCATGACTCTCCTATCATCTATCTCATACTTCTTAAAATTTTCTGGGACCTCAAACAAAGATTCTTCCTCTTCTGGTAAGGCTTCTCTCTTCTTTCGTTTCTTTCCTTCTTCCTTAGGGGTCATATGCGTCGTTAATCGTACATCATTTGTAACCTCTCCATGCCTCTGGGGTTGAAATTCTACTTCATGGAAGTATTCTTCATCTGATGCAAATGGTGGGTCCATAATGATTGACTCTAGATCGGAGTCACTTGCATCCTCAAATGCATCAGGGCTAGGTTCGCATTCTTCTAGAACTGCCTCTCCCATGATTGGCTCTATGGAGAAGACTGAAATATCATAGCCATCCTCATCACAGTGAGGTGTCCATTGTTCTTCGTTGATGGCTACGTCCATTGTTGCTAAGATTTCTGCCCAACCGTGAGGTTCAAATTCTTCGTCTGGAAAAACTACAGGTGCATAGGCTGGGTCTTGGATTGATCTATGGGTTTCTTTCGCACCTACCTCTCTGGCTTTCTCTCTCTTCTCTTCCTCTACTGCTACCTTGCACATCCATAAGTGAGTATCTTCATGCATCCATGAGGATCCAGACCCTATGGAATGCACCGATTCTGTATCATCTTTGGCTCTATGGATGGGATTCCATTGGATAGGAGGGACATCTCTATGGGAATAATCCTTGAGATTGACCTTGGTCGTGACACCTAAGTGTTGCAGGTACAAAGAATTGGTCCCCCAATCCTGTACCACTTGCAACTGTCGCATGAATGGTCTTCCTAAAATCATCTCATAGGCATGATTTTTGCTGAAGTCACATATAGCAAAACTATGCTCGAACTCAACACCACAAGTGGTGAGAGTTATTCCTTCTAGCAATCCTAAGGGTTTCTCAATATGACCATCGGCCATTTGCAATTTCATCCTCGTTGGCCTGAGTGCTGGCTTGCCCCAACGCTTCCATAAGGAGATGGTGGCAATTGCAACTCCTGCACCTGAGTCCAAAATTGCCTTCGTGGTGTAGTCCTGGTAGGTGATGGGAAGATAGGTGTTCCCTTCTTCACCTTCACACATATCCCCTATCTTATCCAAGGGAATTTCTGGCACTGTCCCATGGGATCCTACTTGGGAACGAGGTTTTGCTATCTCTGGTACTTGTTTGGCTACATGTTTCCATAATTCAGGTCTAACCTTGAGTAGCTCTTCTAACTTGAGATTACACTGCACGTTAGTGTTCTTCACTACCTCTGTGTTCCTAGGTATGACTGAATCGTCGTTCCTTACCATGACTGTGGGTGCTCTCATACATGTGGACTTTGCCTCCCATGGGCCTGTGAAGTGGGGTAGCTCCTGTATGGAATTAGACTCAAAATCCAATCTCTCATGAGACTGAGTACTCTCATGTTCCCCGTAAATAGATGGGATGTCTTGTGGGAACTGATCGTGTGCATCATCCACAAGTTCAAAAGGAGGGGCGACCTCGCTTTCGTTATCCCATTTGTCTTCTTGAATCTCTCGTAGGAAGTCTGGTGCAAACCGATTCATGGAAGAAGAAGTGTCCGGCTCCGTAGAATTGGGCACGTAAGCAACCTGGGAAGGAGGGCTTATTCTATCATTGGCTCTCTCCTCGTTCCCATAGATGGCTGGAGCACAAGCTTCTTGGGGAGGATTACTTATGCTATTACTTTTCCGAACAGGCTCATACGCTCTCTGGGAAGGAATGTGGGCCACCTGTGGAGGTACGTAAGCTTTCGAGGGAGGCTCCTGTGACTTTTGGGGGGAAAGATAAGCTTCTTGAGGAGGCACATGGGCTTCCTGAAGGTGTTGGCTTATCCGTTCCCTTGCCCTTTCCTTTCTTTGAGGGGTAGGTTCCTTTTCTGACTGTGCAATTAGCCTCTCCATTCTTTCTAAGGAGGGGAAGTTGTCTGGTTTAGTGGAATTGGTCACATACACTTCCGATGGGGAATGATTCATGTTTTTGCTTGCTTTATCTTTTTCCTGATTTTTTTCTTCCTTGGCAGATCTTGCAATTATCCTCTCTAACTTTTCTAGGAATCCATCCAAGTGTAATTGCGTTTTGGCTGAACCCGAGTAATTGAAAAGGCGACTGGCTTCAAACATAGTCTGAGCCAGTGCGACCATTTTCGCGCACAGTTTGGTTCTTTCTATCTCTAGGTCAGCTCTAGGATAGCACTTGTCATGATCCGTGACGTTTGGCCCTTCTTGGATTCTGGCCTGATATGCCTTAAGCATCATGTCTATGTCTTCGGGAGTGAGATCAGCTAATACTGATCCTGTTTGGGGTGGTGGGTGGGTTACGTGGGGTGTCTTAGAGGGTGAAGGGATGGAGGGTGATGGGGATGGTAGCGGTGGGAATGTGTGAGAGTGCGGTTGAGATGTGATCTCTATGATTTTAGCCTTGGTTTCTCGTAGACTTTCCTCAAGTTCACTCATCTTCTTTGCCCATTGCCTTTTCATACGTTCGCGGCTATCTTTCCAAGCTCTTGTTCTCTTTTTATTTTGGCTCTCAGTATCGCTAGCATCTGGGCTCTTTTCCTGGCCTACCCCTTGGTTTTGCTGCAAAGCTTGAGCTCGAGTGACTACCTGTACTGGTGCAGTGGAAGTGACACTTCCTGAGGAGTCTACCACTAACCCAACAACGTTGATAGGGGTGATTTTAGGCATGCTATTGGGGTTCTTAGGGCAATCTCGTAAGAGATGCTCTTTTTCGCAGTCTTGGCAAAGCCTTGGATAGTCACGGACTGAGTTTGTGTAGGCGGAGGTAAGGGACAATCACGAATGAGGTGATCACCTTGGCATCTGTAGCACGGTCCTCTTGGGAATGGAGGTCTGACTTGCCTAGATTGAGGCCTAGGATTGGGATTTGCATACATGACGTTCGTGTAATCTGACTCCCAACTAGGTTCGTTTGGCTCTTCACCATAGTAGGACTCGCCATGTTCTGGAGACTGCATGTAGTAAGCCTGGGGGCTATCCACATGGGTAGAATCAAAGCTATGATCACTTGGGTCATTTTCAGAGATCAAGGGTGTCACTGGGACTATAGCTCTATTCAGGTTCTCTTCTGCAGCAGTATACTTTACCGGAATCGCATTAGCTGGGGCTGGGGGTTGTTGTGCTAGCACAGGCTGAGGCCTTTGTTGGTTTTGATATTGAGGCTGGAAATTTTGTTGTGGCCTGCCATATGGTTGTGGAGGGTACTGGTTCTGGTATCTGCCTTGTTGGTAGGGCTGAGGGTAGGGTTGCCTAACCGCCTGCTTGTTGTATGGGCAATCTTGTGCGGTGTGGTTGGTGTATCTCCGTTCTATGGTGCAGTACTGGCTACTAGGGTTTACTTGGGGTTGAGCCATAATGGGACAGACGTTCGCCATATGGTCACCACCGCATGTATAGCACCTTTTCACAGGAGCAAACCTTGGAATTTGTTTGCTAGTTACTCCTAATTTCTGGGCCACTTTCTCTGCGAGTTCCTCAATTGATGTGGATTGCGTGGAAGAGTGACTCGATGCACTATCTGAATCTTTGTAGATTTTGGAAAGCTCTAGTTCTTCCCCTAGGTTATCTTCAATGTCAATGCACATGCGTACACACTCTTCTATAGTCCTAGGGTCCTTCAGATACACATAGGATCTCAATTTTGTACTCAGCAATCCATCAAGGAATAAGGCTACTTGTTTGGCAGATGTGGGTAGCTCCGAAACAGGACATCTTTCAAGGTATTGCTTAAATCTTCTTCCGGCAAGTCTCACAGTCTCTTGAGGGGTTTGCTTGAAGCTGTGAATCAGTGAGGAGGTGTTGTGTCTTATGCCACTCTTGGAGAACTCAATAATAAATGCTTCTAAGAGTTGGTCTATGCTCCTGAACTGGCGCTCATCCAATGGCTGAAACCATGTAAGTGCCGTATTCCTTAGGGTTAGACCGAAGGCATTGTACTGCGTGAATAGATCCTCAACTTGTTCCGCTCTCAAGACTTGCTTGAACTCCGCCACATGATCATAGGGATCTCCTGTGCCGTCAAAATAATTCTTCATGGACTTAACTAGCTGGGTAGGTCTCAAGGTTCTTGCGTGCTCTCTAGGTCTCGGCATAGGGAATCCATCTACATTTCTTTGGTTCCTGTGGGCTCTAAGCATCTCAGGTTCTACCCTATTCGTCTCCGTCCTCGTTCTTTCTCTGCCTACTGGGTTGGCAAAACTTACTTCTGGTCTATCTCTACTTCTGTCTCTTTGCGTACCATGAGCTTGAGAAGTTCCAGCCCCAGGGTGACCATAGGATACATTCGATCTTGGTTGGGGGAAAATAAATTCACCCTTCCAAGTGTAGGCATGCCTATCATTTTCTGTCACCACAAAGATCCTCTCCGAAGTGTGGTCTAAGTAGGTCACTCTACCTGGGCTATCTGGATCCTTAAACTCATAGATCATGATATTTCCTACGTCTGTCGGCTGATTAGACTTATACCTCCAAAAGGCTTCATCAGTTTCTCGATTGAGGAGCAACTCTATGCTCTTGTTGTCTTGGGGGACCCATTCAGGCGTGATAATCCTAGTGAGAACTGATTTACCTCGAGGGGTTCTAGGTTCCGCACCCATGTTCCCTTGTTCCAGGTCACCTAAGTCTGCTTCTGAGATTACATTCCCAAAGTCATCTGTCCTATCAGGGTGACTAGTGACTACATATATAGTTCCTTCCTTGTCCAGGTATGCACCGTTTTCGAACTTGACAGCTGGGTGCTCTAGTCCTATGGATTGGTCAGGGTTTTTAATCTGGACCACAGATCTTCCTAGGCCGTCCTCATAGATGCTCGCACCTAATCGGTTGGTCCTAAGGTACTCCAGCTGCGTTTTGTAAGGGCCTTCTACCCTGTACAGGTAAGGCACTCCTGAACTTCCCGTAGGTCTGTCCATACCTTGAGACATCTCTGACTCACTGGTATCAGGGCTAGGGTAATGAGAGTGGCGACTCAACTGCTGGGCCCAAGACCTTGCAGTGTGGTTGACACTAGCCTCTGAAGACCTAAGGCTTTGTCTCTCTCTTACTAGGTGTCGTCCTGATCTAAGGTTCATATGCCCAACGGATTAGCCCAAACTTTTTTTTTTTTTTCAGAGTACAACTTCGTTGCCGATCAATTGGTACCAGTCACTTGATTCTTTTTAGTTATTCCTCATGTTTAAAGTCTTATCTGTTATTACGTCGTCAGGAATACTTGAATGTTCTTCGTACTTCCAGGTTGATCGTTCCACGTTAGGTTCTTTCCTTTATGTTGTCGACAGTGCAGAGATTAAGTTTTAGCTTGAACTTGAGTTTTTAGGTAGTCTTCAACTTGATAGTGGCCTATCGTCGCCCTGACTTACTCCTACTTCTAATCGTTCTTAGCCTAAGCTAGGAATTGACGAAGAGGAGTTGAGAGTATTCCGACCTTTCTTGCCGAACCTTGCTCTTTAGTGCTCGAGAAGTTGATTCTCAAGCGTGCGCAACACCCTTGTTTGGATGCTCTCAATTGCTGCTCAATAGGCCTGCATAAATCCCAAGATTAGCTTTAAGTAGACCTTTCAATTGACAGACAAATTATTTCAGACACTTTGTTCCCCCTTATGTATTGCTAGAAATTTCCTCTAGAGCTCCCTTGGTGTTTCTACCCCTCTGTGGGTCAACTTCCAAATATCCTATCTGAAAATCAACGCGTTATTCTTATAAAAAACAGTTGAGGGCGTGTAGTATATGTCACGAGCTTTCTGACAAGCCCTAGAGCTCAGAAAATGGATTTCGTACGCAAAAGTTATGACCGTTCAGGGTTTAGGGGGTTACTAGACAGACAGAACCTTTCGGGGGTTTTAATGCATTTT
This sequence comes from Ceratopteris richardii, assembly GCA_020310875.1. NCBI lineage: Eukaryota > Viridiplantae > Streptophyta > Polypodiopsida > Polypodiales > Pteridaceae > Ceratopteris > Ceratopteris richardii. The sequence continues at coordinate 117,890,919 of CM035424.1, forward strand.
CTAAGGCCTTCGTAAGTATATGAGTACATGAAAGTGCAAATGTGCCCAAAATTTAGCCTAAATTTCCAAAAACTCAATCCTTAATTTTTTTGCCGAAAATGCCTGTCTATCGCGATAGACGGTGTCAGTCGCGGATTTCTGTCTGTCGCGATAGACGGTGTCTGTCGCGATAGACGCTATCTGTCGTGAAATTCTGTCTGTCGCGATAGACGGTGTCTGTCGCGAATTTCTGTCTGTCGCGATAGACGGTGTCTGTCGCGAATTTCTGTCTGTCGCGATAGACGGTGTCTGTCGCGATAGACGCTATCTGTCGTGAAATTCTGTCTGTCGCGATAGACGGTGTCTGTCGCGATAGACGGTATCTGTCGCGGATTTCTGTCTGTCGCGATAGACGGTGTCTGTCGCGATAGACGCTATCTGTCGTGAAATTCTGTATGTCGCGATAGACGGTGTCTGTCGCGATAGACGGTATCTGTCGCGGATTTCTGTCTGTCGCGATAGACGGTGTCTGTCACGATAGACGGTATCTGTCGCGGATTTCTGTCTGTCGCGATAGACGCTATCTGTCGTGAAATTCTGTCTGTTGCGATAGACGGTGTCTGTCGCGATAGACGGTATCTGTCGCGGATTTCTGTCTGTCGCGATAGACGGTGTCTGTCGCGATAGACGCTATCTGTCGCGATAGACAGAAAAAACGCAAATTTTTGAAAAACTTTTAGTGATCTAGAGTGCCCTCAAGGTGTAGGTTACAGTGCTAATCATGCATTCACAAAATGTTAAGATTTTCTGTCTGTCGCGATAGACAGAGATTGTCGCCCCGGGACCTGTGCAGAGCCTGTCGTACCTGCGCACACTGCTGGGGATGATGATACAGCAAAAACCTGCAAAATAGCTCAGAAAACATGCAAAAACAGCACATGCAAGTTCGCTCTCTCGCTCTCTCTCACAAGTGAAATGAGGGAAATGAGGTGGAGATGGGAATATAGTCAAAAAACTGAATTTTTCGCGATGATGGAGATGGAGGTGGGAGATGGTGGTGATGATGATGGTGATGAAAATTGTGAAGAAAGTAAAAGAAAATCGATGAGAGTGAAGAAAATACCTACAACTCCAACGCGTCAACTCTACGTCTTACCATCACACGCTCGTCCTCAAAGCTCGATCCCCGGCAACGGCGCCAAAATTTGGTGTAGCTCAGTGATGAGTAGCACCTCCTTTAATGTCAATCCGGGAAGACGTGAGGATGGTATGAAGACCTCGAGCAAGTGGCGGCACAAGTGCGTGAGTGAGAAGCACACTAGCATGCACACACATACACACACACGCGCACACACGGCAAGACAAGGAGAGAGAATCAATGGAGTTCTTTAGATTACTTTCAAAAGCTCTTACAAGTTCGTTTCAATTACAATCTAACCCCAAAAATGAGCTCTCTAGCTCCTTTTATAGTTTTTGACTAGCTTTGGCCCTGTCCAGACCTAGTGTCCGGCCTAGTTAAAAATTAGGTTCCAGGGCTTATTTGAGGGCTCAAACGAAGTCTAAAAATTATGAAAATTGGTACGATGGTACTTCTAATACTCCTCAAGCTCGAGGACTCCTCGGCTTGCACAAAATGGAGTCTATTCTACCAAAAACGGGATTTACAATGTTTGTGTAGTGATTAAAATCACTTGAGTTGTACATAACCCATGGGGAAAAATGATCTGGCCTTGTTGCCGTATTGTGCATGATTCCTCTGTTGCTTTGTGTGCCAACAACACATTATTGCAGCATTTTGGCCTTGAAGACTGTAAGCCTATTACCACTCCTATGGAGACAGGTTTACGATTGAGTCTTCATGATGTTGGAGATGCATTTGATGCTATTATCTATCATGAGGTTGTTGGATGCTTGATTTACTTATGCATTACTCGGCCAGATATTCAGTTTGCTATCTCACAAATGAGCAGATTTATGCATTGCCCAGGAGTCAAGCATTGGCAGGCGGTTAAGCACATCTTTCGCTACTTAAGTGGTACTCGGCTACTTGGGTTGTTTTATCCCAAGGGGGGATCCCTACCGCCAGATTTGCACGCTTTTTCTGACTCTGATTGGGCTGGTTGCTATGACACTCGTGTGTCCACTAGTGGCTTTTGCTTCATGCTTGGTAGCTCATGTATATCTTGGTTGAGCAAGAAGCAGCCTACTGTGGCCACTTCCAGTTGTGAGGCTGAGTATAGGGCAGCTTTCACAGCTACTGTTGAGTGTGTGTGGCTCAGATGCCTTATGGTTGATTTGGGTGTTGGTCAGTCTTCTGCCACCACCATCTTCACTGACAGTCAGAGTGCATTGGCAGTTGCGAGGAACCCTGTGTTCCATGCTCGCACTAAGCACATTGAGGTGCATTATCACTATGTCAGGGAGAGGTTCTCTGCTTGGGAGATCAGCTTGGCATAGTTGGTCTATCTCTCCTTATGGGATGAGTGAAACTTACTTCTGGTCTCTATTTGTTCTTCTCTCTTTGAATGCCATGGGCTGAGGATGTTCTAGCACCCTAATGGTTCATGTTTACATTTGTTCGAGATGGGGGGAAGACTAATTCACCTCTCCATGTGTAGGTATTTCTTGCATGGTCCGGTTCTACAAATACTCATTCTGAAGTATCATCTAGGTATACAACCTTTCCAGGAGTATATGGGTCCTTGAATTCATAGATCATGAGCCTATCTCACTAGGTTGTTCCATTCTGTACCTCCAAAATGCTTCATCAGTTTCCTTATTTAGAAACAACTCTATGCTTCTATTATCTTGAGGGATCCATTCTGGGATTAGTACTCTTTCAGTACAGATTTCCCTCTGGGTGTCCTAGGTTCTTCTCTTAGTGGTTCTTTTCCTTGGCTTCTCGCTTCCATATCTAGCTGAACTACACCAAACTCATTGCTATGATTTGGCTGATTATGATGTACATTGTTCCTTCTTTGTCTATGTATGCATCTCTCTCAGATTTCACCAATGGACATTCCAATCCAATGGGTTGGTCAGGATTGTGCAATTGCACTACTGATCTTCGCAAACCATCCTCATAGATGCGAGCACCTAAGTGGTTGGTTCGGGCATATTCTAATTGAGTTCTATAGGGTCCTTCAGGTCTTTCCAAATATGCTATGTTTAACCCTCCTTCTGGCCTTTCCGTGCTAAAGGCCATTTCTAATTCACTGGTATTTGAGCCCAAATCGTAGGGATAACTATTCAATTGATGTGCCCATGAACGTGCAGTAGTTCCTAGACTTGCTTCTGATGATCTAAGGCTTCGTCGGTCTGACTTACCTATATGCTTGCCCCATCTAAGGTTCATGAATTTACTTCCTGGCACTCTCTGATCATTAATGTCTCTTTTGTTCTTTATTGCTTGTTTCTTTTTAAATTTCCTTTAAATTTTTGTTTTGTCTCAATGTTTACATCACGAGCCGACTTTTGATTGTACTTTTGAGTTCTCGTTCCATCAGACTTAAGTTCTTTCCTTGAGTTTTCGTATCACACACTTTTATCTTAGCATTAGACTTGAAAAATTTAGTCTCTTGGACTTGATGTGTTCCTATCCTCGTCCTAATTTAATCCACAATGCTAGACATTTAGCCTAAGCTAATAATTGACTGAGGGGGTTGAGTATTCTTCTAACCTTGAGTCAACTTTGTTGATAGCTTTGATGCCCAAGAAGTAGCACTTCCCAAATCTTACGTTCTTCACTGCATTGCCTTGATTGCCTTTGATAGCCCTTGCTAGACCTATAAAAATCCAATGTTTAGACCAATTCTTAAATTGATGATCAAGCACTTTGATATATAAACCTTTAAAGGTCCCTTCTTTTTTGGCCAATTTTTTCCAAAGCCCCCTTTCTTTTCTAGTCCCACAAATGGTCAAACTCAAATTATCCTATCTAAAAAATCAACACGTTCTTCTTGAAAAGCCATTGAGATCACGTAGTACTCGTAAAGAGCTTTCTAACGAGCTATAAAGCTAAAAAAATGGACTTCGAATGAAAAAGATATGATCGTTTAGGCCCTTGGGGGTAAAAACTGATAAACAAGTTTCTCTTCAATTATGAGCTAAGGGGTCTCCAATGAGCTTAATCACCCAAAAATTTACTCAAAATGGCCTCAAATTAGCCCAAAAAACCCTAATTTTGTGTTTTGGGTGAACAATCGCAATGATATGAGATAATCGCGATGGTCTGGGACCATCGCGATGGATCAGGTGAACTGTCGCGATGGCGTGTTACAATTGCGATGGTCTGAGTGTGCGAGGCATCATGATGGTCTAAAGTGAAGCGTCGCGATGGTCTGTCTAGCGAGCAATCATGATGGCGTGAGCCGTCGCGATGGTCACGAGGCGTGATGATGGTCTAGCTTGCCATGTGGCAACTGGGTCGTCACGATGGCATGAGCTAATCGTGATGGTGTGGGGTTGACGAGATCGTGGCGATGGTCAGTGACCGTCACAATGGTTCAAGTGAAATGTCGCGATGGTGTGAGACTGTCGCGATGGTCCGACCGAGCCGCCGTGATGGTGTGACACAATCGTGATGGCACGCGCCCATCATGATGGTCCACAAACTGATGATTTTGAGAATGCAATTGTGGATTCATGCAAGCACAAGGGTCACCTACCTTGTGGTGTGGTCGCTTACCAAAAGTGCTGACTTTGTCATACCATCGCGATGGTCCAACTCCAATGGCAGATTCTGATAGAAAGTGAATTTTGTACCTTTTGGAAGCTTCCCTACTACTCTAGAGCACTGTACCTACAAGAAAACTCAAAAACACACACATCACAACAAGCACAAAAGCTCTCTCTCTCTCTCACATGCACAAATGAGGGGAAATGAGGAGAATGGATGGATATGGTGAATTTTCTGATTTTTTTTGGAGTGGAAGAAGATGATGCAATGGTGAAGCAGGAGTGTAGAGGAGATGAAAAATGCAAAAAACTACTTAAAAACAACAACAAAATCTAAAATTTTTACCTTCCAATGCCACTTCTTGCTATATTCTTACCATCACACATTCGTCCTAAACTCGATCCCTGACAACGATGCCAAATTTGGTGTTGCTCTAGCACAATGGTAAGTACCATGTTAAAAAGCTCCACCTCCTTAATGTCAATCTGTGGAAGAGATAGGAGTGATATGAAGATCGTGAATTTGAGATGTAGTGAGAGTGAAGGTGAGAAGCATAGAGATGCACACACACACGCATGTAAGAGACAAGCAAGACACAATGGAAGGTAAGAAAATAGACTCTATTCTCAAGATCTCAATTACAAGCTCAAGCTCACACTAGCTCATACAGGTCTACACTAGCTAACCTCAAAAATGAGCTCTCTAGCTCTCTTTATAGTTTTTTGACTAGTTTTGACCGGTTTCACATCTAGTCACTGACATAGTTAAAAAATAGGTTCTAGATGCTATTTGGAGGTCTAAACGAGGTCTAAAAATAGCCAAAATTGGTAGGCTCATTTTGCCTAAGCTCCTCAAGCTCGAGGACTCCTCGGCTTGCACAAAATGGAGCTAGTAATTACAAAAGTGGTTGTTCTATGTTACATATGGTACAAGAGTGATGAAAATCACAGTTGAGAGTTTTGAAAAAGTAATATAAAACATATTTCTTTGAAAAAATAATCCGCTTGGCTCCCCACTACTTTGTTGAGATCCGCCTTCACATGCTTCCTCGTTCGTCTATGCCTCTGGCTACTTCCAACACTATGACATACTCCAAATGATGGATTTTGGAATAGAGAAAATACTCCTCAAGCATGATGCAACCTTGATGATCTAACATGATTGTGAATCCTCATCAATGGCTTCTACTAGTACTTCTACACTAAGCTCACATTCCTCAATGACAACATCAAACATGAGAGGTTCTAACATCAATACCAAGATATCATAACCATCTTCATCATAATGGGGGATCCATTGTTCCTTATTCAGAGCTACGTCCATTGTTGCTAAGATTTATTCCTAGCCATGGGGTTCAAGTTCTTCTTCTATGAATGTTGTAGGTGCATAGGCTAGGTCTTTAATTGATCTATGCACTACAAGAAATAGAGGGGCATAGCGATGCCCCCAAATTGAAAAAAAAACGAGAATCGTTGCTTATGCGATGCTAGCATCGCATAAGCGACGGTGTTGTTTTTGGATTTTTTTTTAATGAGCGATCGTCGCATAAGCGATGCTAGCATCGTTTATGCGACACTAAAAGTGTGTGTTGCAAATAGCATTGCTAACTAGCGATGTTATTTGCGATGTTGGCAAACTGGCTAGCATCGCATAAGCGATGTCCTGTGTTCTAGAGCATCGCATAAGCGACACTCTGGAATGTTAAAAAAAAAAATCGATTTCTCTCGACACATTTGTGCCAGGATTTGGACACGAGAGAGCAAGAGAAAGAGAAAGAGAGAGAGAGAGAGAGAGAGAGAGAGAGAGAGAGAGAGAGAGAGAGAGAGAGAGAGAGAGAGAGAGAGAGAGAGAGAGATATCATCGTTGAAGCCAGGTATGCACACACACACACACTTACACACAGATACATATGCATACACACACACATATACACACATAGACACACACACACACATACACATAGACACACACACATACAGACACATATACACACACATAATGTTGCATACACACACATATACATGCACACACACATATATGCATACACACACATATGCATGCATAATGCATACATAATGCACATGCAAACATACACATACATAATAAATACACACACATATGCATACATAATGCATACACACACATACACACACATATGCATATATACATGCATACACATACAGACATAGACACATACACACACACAGACACATACACACACATAAACACATACAAACTCATAGACACACACACACACTCACATACACACACTCACATACACACATAGACACATACACACATAATGATGCATACACACACATACACGCACACATACACACACACACATACACACACATACACACACATACTCACACATATATGCATACACACACATAGAGAGACATGCACACACATACACATACATGCATACATATGCATACATAATGCATATGCATATGCATACATACATACTTACATGCATACACACATATGCATACATAATGCACATGCATACATACACATACATAATGCATACACACACATATGCATACATAATGCATACACACACATACACACACATATGCATACATACATGCATACACATACACACATAGATACATACACACACATAGACACATACACACACATAAACACATACACACTCATACACACACCCACATACACATAGACACACACACACATACACACATAGAGACATACACACATACACACATAATGATGCATACACACATACACATGCATACAAACATACACACACACACATACACACACATACACACATACACATATACACACATACACACACATATATGCATACACACACACATAGAGAGACATACACACACATACACATACATGCATACATATGCATACATAATGCATATGCATATGCATACATAATGCATATGCATATGCATACATACATACTTACATGCATACATAATGCACATGCATACATACACATACATAATGCATACACACACATACACACACATATGCATACATACATGCATACACATACACACATAGACACATACACACACATAGACACATACACACACATAAACACATACACACTCATAGACGCACACACATACACATAGAAACACACACATACACACACATATACACACACATACACACATAGACACATACACACATACACACATACACACATACACACATACACACATAATGATGCATACACATGCATACACACATACACACACACATACATGCACACACATACACACACATACACACACACATACACACACATACACACATACACACATACACACACATATATGCATATACACACATATATGCATACACACACATAGAGAGACATACACACACATACACATACATGCATACACATGCATACATAATGCATATGCATATGCATACATAATGCATATGCATATGCATACATACATACTTACATGCATACACACACATATGCATACATAATGCACATGCATACATACACATACTTAATGCATACACACACATATGCATACATAATGCATACACACACATACACACACATATGCAAACATAATGCACATGCATATGCATACATACATGCATACACATACTCACATAGACACATACACATACATAAACACATACACACTCATAGATGCACACAAATACACAGACACAAACACATACACACACACATATACACACACACATACACACATAGACACATAGACACATAGACACATACACACATAATGATGCATACACACACATACACATGCATACACACATACACATACACACATACACGCACACACATATACACATACATGCACATACATACACACACACATACACACACATATATGCATACACACACATAGAGATACATACACACACATACACATACATGCATACATATGCATACATAATGCATATGCATATGCATACATACATACTTATATGCATACACACACATATGCATACATACACATACTTAATGCATACACACACATATGCATACATAATGCATACACACACATACACACACATATGCATACATAATGCACATGCATATGCATACATACATGCATACACATACACACATGCATACACATACACACATACACACACATAGACACATACACACGCATAAACACATACACACTCATAGACGCACACACATACACATAGACACACACACATACACACACATACACACACATATACACACACATACACACATAGACACATACACACATAATGATGCATACACACACATACACATGCATACACACATACACACACATACACGCACACACATACACACACACATACACACACACATACACACATACACACACATATATGCATACACACATAGAGAGACATACACACACATACACATACATGCATGCATATGCATACATATGCATACATAATGCATAAGCATATGCATACATAATGCATAAGCATATGCATACATAATGCATATGCATATGCATACATACATACTTACATGCATACGCACACATATGCATACATACACATACTTAATGCATACACACACATATGCATACATAATGCATACACACACATACACACACATATGCATACATAATGCACATGCATATGCATACATACATGCATACACATACACACATACACACACATAGACACATACACACACATAAACACATACACACTCATAGACGCACACACATAGACATAGACACACACACACATACACACACATATACACACACACATACACACATAGACACATACACACATAATGATGCATACACACACATACACATGCATACACACATACACATGCATACACACATACACACATACACACACATACACGCACACACATACACACACACATACACACATCCACACACATATATGCATACACACATAGAGAGACATACACACACATACACATACATGCATACATATGCATACATACATACTTACATGCATACACACACATATGCATACATAATGCACATGCATACATACACATACTTAATGCATACACACACATATGCATACATAATGCATATACACACATACACACACATATGCATAGATAATGCACATGCATATGCATACGTACATGCATACACATACACACATAGACACATACACACACATAGAAACATACACACGCATAAACACATACACACTCATAGACGCACACACATACACATAGACACACACACATACACACATACACACATAATGATGCATACACACACATACACATGCATACACACATACACACACACATACACACACATATATATGCATACACACACATACACATACATGCATACATATGCATATATAATGCATATGCATACATACATACTTACATGCATACACACACATATGCATACATAATGCACATGCATACATACACATACTTAATGCATACACACATACATACGTACACGTATATATATTGATTTCTAACCCATTTTGTTTTATATGTTAGATATTTTGGATCCTAGTAGAGAGAGAAAGGCGAAACTCACTCTCATAAAAAGTCTTATGAGAGCAAGAGTTCCGTCTGATACTCTAGGGGCCATCATGCATGATTACTCAGAGATGTCTGATGATGAGCTAGATTATACGATCCAGATGCTTACCCAGTGATCAGAGGAGGGCTCTTTTGTAGCTTCACATGCAGGAAGACAACTATCTGCTCATAGGTATGTTTTTTTTTTCATAAACTTTTTTAATGATATTATAACACATATTTTTATTTATTTTTATCTATCTATTTTTAGGACACCTATACCACCTCTAGATCATGATAGCAAAGCAGAGTTGCCTTTGAGGACATTCATAGGCACCTTAGGACTAGAGTGCAATATAGAGCGAGAGGGGAACATTGTGTACATAGGGAATGGATTGGAGTTCAAGAGAAGAATGTGGGCATTATGCGACTCTTACCTGCGCCTTGTCCACTTACCATGGAAGTAAGTAGAAATTTTACATATAAATTGAAATAAATATCTTATGTTTTATTTACATGATTTTTTTTTAATTTTTGTAGTGAGCATGATGAGAGGGATAAAAAATACGTACTTAGTTCACTTGAGACAGAGTTTGGGACAAGATGGTCGCATAAGTGGTGTCTAAAAGAGATGCGGACACTTATGGCTCATCGTCACGATAATGCACAGTATGCACTGCTTTTATGTATATATATGTGGATATGAGTATGTGTGTTTATGTATGTATGTATGTATGTATGAGAGAGAGAGAGAGAGAGAGAGAGAGAGAGAGAGAGAGAGAGAGAGAGAGAGAGAGAGAGAGAGAGAGAAGAGTGAGACTAGAGGTACAAATACACGCATACACACACATATACATCATACATGCACATTTACACACATATACACATACATGCACATTTATACATACACACACATACATGCACATTTTTACACACACATACACATGCATGCAGTTACACACATATAATGAATACACATAGACACATACACATACACATACTCACATACACATACACATGCATAATCATATGTACACACACATATATTCATGTAATCATATTTACATGCATATATACATATACACATGCATATATACACACACAACACATGCATATGCACATATAGATACACATACATACACAACACATGCATACGCATAAATAAATAAATAAATAAATAAATCTTATTTCAAAAATCCTAATTTGAAAACACTAATTTTGATATTAGGGTTTTAAAACCCCTAATTTAAAAACTCTAATTCAACCTTTTAGCCATATGATTGAAGTATATGTACACATTGCATCTATTCCTCCGGCGTCCTACTAGAGAGATGTCTCTCCTCCTAACCTTATGCCTCTATATATAGCTACTCGAATCAACGAGGATCATAATATATATAAAGATATATACACATACATAAATATAAAATGGATTAGATATATTATGCATCACACATGCATGCCTAAATGCACACATAAATATATATATACATGCATACATATTTACATGTACACATTTACACATAGACACATATACATATATACATGTACACATCACATATACATGCCTACATGCACACATAAATATATATATACATGCATACATATTTACATGTACATATTTACACATAGACACATATACATATATACATGTACACAATTATAAACACTTGCATATATTACATGAATATTTTACATAAATACATATGCATACTAACACATGTATACATATATCACACACATGCACACACATACATATACATGAAATACATATATATGCATACTAAGATATGTATACATATAATACACATGAATACACACACATATGCATACATACATGATAAAAATTTGCTCTTCGAAGATAAAGCTATATATAAAATAATTAGGCATACCCCCGAGCTTCATGTTCTAACTTAAAAGAACATGATTTCATCTCTCTAGTAGGATTCATCATTATTCAAGTTAATAAAAAATCTATTATCTGATATCCATTCAGAAGCTTCAAGTTATTGATCGATAACTAGAGTAGAATTTACTATCTAATCCGCTCATATATTTTCATTATTGCCATCATTTTGGTAAGACATCAATATAGTCTCATCTTCGTTATCCTTGTTCATTTCATTTATTTCTTCTATTGTTAAATCTATGTTCTCATGAGTCACATCATCTATTGATGGATTAATATCCATTTCTGGTAATTCCTCTTCCTCATCAATAGAATCAGCATGTAGAGAATTATCCTCTTCATCAAAAAGATTAGTATCATTACCATGTTTAATGATTCTAATTTCTCTTTCAGATGTTGATGTATCAGTATTTGATGCTGAATCATCAAGAGGACTTTCTTCGATCTCTCTAACAATAAATTGTTCAAACAATGACCTACCCCTAGGTTGCACATGAATGACTTGCCACCAAGGGTGAGCATCTGGGTTTTTATAAACAAATGCTTGTTCAATATGCCTAGGAAGAATATATGGTTCTTTAGTAGATCACATTACCTTAGAAGAATCAATTGCCCAAAACCCAGATAATTCCTTTCTTAATGTGAAATTACTACCTTTATACTCGGCTCGAAACCAGTCAACCTTCAAAATGACCTATCAAAATATATAAAAACAAAAACTCATTATTAGGTGCTTAAAAAAATAACTAACTCTATCATAAAAAATATAAACTTTTTGCTACCTGTTTGAATGTACGAAATGAAATTTCGTAGATATCAACAATAGTTCCTACGTAACCAAGTTCGCCATCTATAAGGTTCATGTCTTTTGAGCTAGCATGTGATAGTTGCTTGAAAGAAACAACAATACTAGAATCCTCTGTTTTACGTAAAGAATCAATGGCTTTGATTCTAATATGCTGTCCAAAAGCCCACATATTAGTGAACATTCGAGTCTGCAAAAGAAATTCAATTAGTAAATAGAAACTAATATACATATATGAAAAAAATAAAATATTATTAAAATAAAATTACCTTTTGTTCACAACCTATCATTAACTCTTTCTGTTCATATGAGATTTTTTCATTATTTGCGTTGGCGCGTTGCAAACGACTATATAGCCAATCCGTCAAAGAAGATATATCTGTAATCTCATTATTATCAAGATTACATCTATATCTTTTGTTTTTTCGCCTTTTACTTCGGAGATTTTGAAGTTTCTGCTCGTACTCGCTAAGGAATGCTTGCATGCATTCGCTATTATATGCTACAAAAGTAGAAACATCATTTTTTTCTTGAAATGTAAATAAGAATGGAACTCCCTTACCTGATAATACCTCATCTGTTATTTTTGAAGAAGAATCGTTGGTCCATGCATGTGGAGCTTTTTCATGAACTATTTCAAGGTACTCACTAATGTAATACATGCACTCTTCAAGCATCCAACCCTTTGCCATGGATCCTTCTGGTTTCGCTCTTTGTTGCACATAACCTTTTAATATTCCCATAAATTGCTCGACCCAAAAGATCCATCGAGTGTTGACAACACCTGCAATCTCTATTTCATCTACAAGATGGACTAATAAATGAACCTGAATATCAAAAAATGAAGTAGGAAGTTCTTTCTCCATCAAACATAGTAGCTCTTTGCATTCACGTTTTTTTTGTGGGATCGAGTTTTTGTCAATCTCTTTGGATGTAATCCACCTACACATATCATAAAAACAATTATAAAGAAGTTAATTAAAAAATAAAAGATATCCAATATTCATACATATTAAATATAAAAGTACCATAATTACCTTATAAGTGATCCAAGACGATAGATCACATCTCGTACTCCTTTCGTTGTACATCCATCGATAACCAAAGGTAAAATATGTTTCAAAAAGTTATGCCAGTCATGGGTCTTTAACCCAGATAAGCTCTTATCATCCATAGTAAACATGTTTTGGAAAGATGCTCCATATCCCGTGGGAGTCTTAATCAATTGAACTCTATTGTTGATAGTCTGTATCTCTTTGTTGTAAGTACCCAAGGAGCAGGTGCATAAGTTGTTTCTTGTCGATGTCTATCAAAAACTGACCATAACTTTGGTTTTGATTTTTGATCTTTCAAATCATTCCTTGATGCTATGGTATCTTTTAGTCCAAGAAGATGTTGCCATAGTGAATAACCAATATTTTTGAAGATATGCATAGGATCAAGAAGATGACATACTTTTAACTCTTTCCAATACTCCAAAGAATACCATATTTAATATGGTCTCTGCGAGTGCCAATTTTCCCTTACCTCTCTTCACATAGTCATTATCCGAATCATCACTGAAGATTTCTGATTCTGGATCTATCAGAGGTCCATCTGTCCATTTTTTATACCAATCCATAGGCGTCATAGGTTTTGGACAATGACCTATTTCAAGCTTTCCATTAAAATGCCTCGCTTCTCTTTTAGATCTTAATGGATGATCATTAGGCAAGAATCATCGATGTCGAAGATAAATATTTTTGTTGAGATTCTTACTATAGATTGATCTCAACCAATCACCACAATATGGAAAAGCTTTATAACCCTTAGTAGATAACTTGCATCATGAAAATGATAAAAATATAATTAGATTAAATCATATTTATTTACATGCATATTGAATAAAAAAATTACATCAATACCTGAACAAACACCATATCCTGGAAAATCGTGAATAGTCCAAGCCACAATACCACGAACCATAATATGTGTTTCATTGATGCTTTTCGATACATCAATGACATTAATACCTCTCCATAACTCTTGGAGATCATCAATGAGAGAAGCAAGATATATATTCATATCCTTAACTTGTCTTTTGCCTGGGATTAAAAGTGAGAGCATTAAATGTTCTTTTTTAATGCTAAGATATGGCGGAAGATTGTAGTTTATGACTACCACTGGCCATGTTTACCATTTACTGGATTTCATGGAGAATGGATTAACCCCATCTAATGCAACTCCTAACTTTAGATTCTGTGGATTTTGTGCAAATTGAGGCCATGTAGAATCAATATGCTGAAAAGCAACACTATCATGAGGAATTCTGATTATTCCATCAGTACTTTTATGATCATGTCCCCAAGTCAAAAGCTTTGATAATTTGGGGCTTTGAAACATATGTCTAATCCGTGGAGCCAATGGAAAATGTCTCACTACCTTTTTTGGGATTTTACCTTCTTCGCCCTTATATCGAGGAGATTGACATTTGGGACATGTCAAAGAGTCTGCATATTCACCTCTATATAAAATACAATCGTTAGGACATGCATGATGATGATGAGGATGATGATGATGATGATGATGATTAGGATTCTAGTTGATTATGACATTGGATTATATGTATTTACATTGATATATATATATATATATCTATATATATATATATATATTATCTATATATTTTTCATTTCAGTTATGTTTTGAATCGTCTGTATGGTATTAATTAATGAAGAGTTTTGTTCTATTGATTGTTATTATTGTTTATATTAAGCATGTGTTTTAATACTTTAATTATATAATTCATTCATATGTGTGTACATAAGTGTATATGTATGTGTATGTATATGTATGTATGTGCATGTGTATGTGTGTGTATATGTATGTATGTGCATGTGCATGTGTAAGTGTATATGTGTGTATGAGTATGTACATGCGCACGTGTATGTGTGTGTATATGTATGTGCATGTATATGTGTAAATCTATGTGTATATGTGTGTATGTGCATGTATATGTGTATATGTGTATATGTATGTGCATATTGTGAAGAGAGATGGTGGATGCAATCCAAAGATGAGTAGGTGCCGCTACAACCAGCTTCACACCAGCCAACTGAGACTTCAGAGTTGATTAGTAGACCCTTTGAGCTTCCTAAATCCACCAAAATATCAGCCAAGTACTTTGGAACATGTATCCCAAAAGTTTAAGTCAAGACCGACAAGTTGCGAAATGACTAGCTCCCAAAACTTGCTATTTTTGGACATACACCTGCTGGAAAAAATGAACAGTGCTCTCAACCTGGAAGGAATTAGAAAAATTCCTTTTGGGCATAGCAAATAGACTTAGCAAGCTTCCTATTCCAAGTTAAAACACTTCAAATGATGGACTGAGCACTGAGAACAAGTTTCATCAAGTTCTGGAACATTCCCACAATTCTCGGGGCTCTGCAGAGATAGACCAGTAAGCAGTAAAATGCAGATATCTCCAAAAGTATAAATCCAATGACCTTGAAAATTTATAGGTAGAAATTAGACAGTGAGAGCTATCCAACGCACTTTAAAACACTGAAAAAGGTTCAGTAAAACTCGAGATATGACCTTCTGAAGTTACTGCTCTGAGTGAGTATAGCAGAGAACAAAACAGAGAGGTAGATGATAATAAATGTATAGATTCACATATGATTACAACCACATTGGCAATGAATCTTTGCACAATGGGAGTAGAATGATAGAGCTATGGAGTAAGCTCTTCAATCTCTACAAAATGACATGAAGTGGTCACGTACAAGGCTTGCTAATCGCCTCTTCCTTCTTGCTCCTTTTATAGCAATTCTTGGAGGGAGTTTTGAATTCGAATTCGAATGGCTCCACCTAAAAGTGATCCCCAAAGTTAGGAGAGATTCCCTCAGCTCAAAAATTCGTGATTTTGGTAGTTGGAGCCACGAATTTGCTTTTACATCATGGATGAGGTAAGCCATCCTTTTACTTTTTTCTTTTTCCATTTACAAGAGATAAAATGTACTCTTTTACAAGAGGTGTTCACATGACTACTCATGTGACTTACAAATGAGGATAATATCAAGCATATCAAGCATGTAGGCTTGGGCAAAATGCACCAACAGCTCCCCCTCAAGCCTAACATGCTTGGCCTCCAAATAAGTCTTCAATTGTCCTTGATTTCCTGCAAACCAATCATCAACTTGAATCTACTTAATTTCGTACCATCAAGAGCTTTCGTCAACATGTCTGCACATTGCATATCTGTAGAGACATAGGATAGTTGAATATCCTTGCTCAATAGCTTCTCCCTTACATAATGGTAGTGGACTTCAATATGCTTGGTTCTAGCATGGTATACCGGATTAGCTGCTAGATGTAGTGAGCTTGTGTTGTCACCAAAAATGTGAGGTGTTGAAGAATGAAGTCCAAGATCTGTGTACAAAGATTTTAACCACATGATTTCTTGAGTTGCATTAGCCAAACCTCTATATTCAGCTTCAGTAGAAGATAATGCCACGGTTGGTTGCTTCTTCGATGACCAAGAAATGATTTTTGAACCTGCAAATGATATATACCCTGATGTGCTTCTTCTATCATCTTTAGATCCGGCCCAATCTGCATCTGAGTAGACCTTTAGCTCAATATCTGAAGTATATGAATAGAACAAACCTTCATTCATGGTCCCCTTTAGGTACTTGAGGACTCGCTTGGCCGCTTCCATATGTGGTCTTCTCGGCTTATGCATAAACTGACTCAATATGCTAACACTATAGCATATATCCACCCTTGTGAGTGTTGCATAGTTCAAACTTCCAACCAAGCTTTGATAGCTTGTGATGTCTTCAATTGGCTCTCCTTCATAAGCACTAAGCTTATGATTTTGCTCCATAGGTGTACCTGCACACTTTGTATTTTCCATCTTGAACTTGACGAGTATGTCATGGACATACTTCCTTTGTGTGATGTATATACCTGAATCTGTGTAGATCAACTCCAATCCAAGAAAATAAGTGAGTGGTCCGAGGTCACTTATCTTGAACTCCTCCTTCATTTGACTCTTTACCTGTTTGATTCCTTCAAGATCATTGCCTGTGATAATAATATCATCAACATACACACATAAATAGATCACTTCAGATCCATTCCTCTTTATGAACAAAGAGGTATCCGCCTTGCTAGCTTTGAATCCTTGGTCCTGCAAATAAGTAACCAATCTGAAATTCCAAGCTCTTGGAGCTTGCTTCAATCCATACAAAGCTTTCTTTAGTTTGCATACATAGTTAGGATGATGTGCATCCTCATATCCAGGAGGTTGTGCCATATACACTTCCTCAGAAATCCATCCATTCAAGAAAGCATTCTTTACATCAAGTTGATAAAGATTCCAATTTCTAGATGCAGCAAGACTAATGAGAACCCTAATTGTAGGCATTTTTGCAACAGGAGAGAAAGTCTCCTCATAATCAATACCATGGGTTTGAGCAAACCCTTTAGCAACTAACCTTGCTTTGTGTCTATTTATACTTCCATCTGGATTCCTCTTGATTTTGTATATCCATCGAGATCCGATTATCTTCATAGATGGCTTGTTAGGTACAAGCTCCCAAGTGTCATTCTCCTTCAAGGCTTCCATTTCTTCATCCATTGCATCTCTCCAAGCTTTCTTGCTTTGTGCTTCTTCGAATGTGGTAGGTTCTTCATTGGTTGAATCCTTTGCAATGTAGATTGAGTGCTTGGTGACCAAAGAAGTATCATAACCAAACCTCTCTGGTTTCTTCTTCTCCCTCAAAGACCTTCTAAGTGGTTGATGTGAGCTCTCGGGTCCATATGTAGCATCCTGCATCTTTGCTTTACCTTTGTTCTTCCATAGCTTTAGTCTTTCCAAGTCTTCTAGGTCAATCTCCGAATCACTTTCTTCAATCTGCTTTGGCTCCTTTGGTTGAAGTGATGGAAAATCTTCATCCAAGTCATATGGCAGCTTCACTTTCCTGTCATCATCAAACCATGATTTGTTTTCATCAAAAATTACATCTCTACTCACAGAAAATCCTTTATTGGTTGGATTGTACAATCTATATCCTTTTTGGTTTTGATCATAACCAATGAATACACACTTCTCTGCCTTGGGATCCAATTTCCCTCTTACTTGAGAAGGAATGTGAGCATAGGCTAAGCATCCAAAGATTTTACAATGCTCTAGACTAGGTCTTCTTCCATTCCACACTTCATATGGAGTGGTTCCATCTAGTGACTTAGATGGAAGTCTATTTATGAGATATGTGGCTGTCGACACAGCCTCTGCCCATAGGTAGTTCGGCAATCCCTTTTCGTTGAGCATGGACCTTGCAGCTTCGACGATAGCTCTATTCCTCCTCTCTGCTACACCATTGAGTTCGGGTGTATACCTTGTAGTGACTTCCCTTTTAATGCCTCTTTCATGCAAGAAGGCATCAAATTCAGAAGAGAAGTATTCTCCTCCACCATCTGATCTGAGTCTTTTCAAAGTCCTACCTGTTTGATTTTCAACAAGAGCAATATACTTCTTAAAGCAATTAAACACTTCATCCTTGTGCTTCATGAAAAACAGAATGGTCCACCTGCTACAATCATCTATGAAAGACACATAATATCTTGAGCCTGATATAGATGGCTCCTTACTTGGACCCCACACATCCGTGTGCACTAGATCCAAAGGATTTTGATACATATATCCTTTCTTATTGAAAGGTTGTCTATGAGCCTTGCCGAGTTGACAAGCTTCACACTTATAAATCATGTGTTGCCTTGTGATATTAAGCAAACCAAGTACACTTTGGTCCCTGCAAATCTGTTTGAGTGTCCTCTCACCAATGTGAGCAAGCCTTTTGTGCCATATCTCCAACTCTGTTAGAGTTTGAGATCCATAGCTAAACAAAGCTATGTTCTTTGTATCTTCCACTTCAAAAGTGAAAAGCCTTCCTGTCTTTTCTCCTTTGGCAATCCTTCGAAAGCCTTGCCTTGGGTCTTCAACATATGCTCCAAATCGATTGAATCTAACCTGCAATCCTTTTTCAACAATCTGTCCAACACTTATTAAATTTTTGGTAATTGTAGGGACATACAAGACTTTGCTTAAGAGGTTCATATTCCCATCTGATGTCTTCACATTACCTATCTTCTCCACTGAGTGCTTTGTGTCATCTCCTGTCTGCACTTCATGCTTGTTATGAGGATCTTCCAAATCAGAAAGTAAAGCCACATTTCCTGCTACATGGTTCGAGCATCCCGAATCAATGTAAAATATGTGATCATCATCCTTACCCTTCTTCGTTGATAGATTCATAATCAATAATGAATCTTCTTGACTTTGGTCCTCTGCATAGTTATTGTAATCTCTTCTTCCTCTATGGCCACTTTGATAGTTGTTGTTGTTGTTGTAATTGTTGTTGTAGTAGTTGTTGTTGTAGCCTCCATTGTACCTGCCTCTATTTGATCCATAGCCACCTCTATTGAATCCTCTTCCTCTTGAGTTCCTCGGGTTCCTGAAACATTCTTCAGTAGTATGGTTAGATAAGCCACATATGTTGCAAGAATCTCCCCCTGCCTTGCTTTCCACCTCTGCCTCTTCCTCTAGCTCTTCCTCTACCTGCAAAGTTTGCTTGGAAAGAGCTTCCTTCATCTTCATTCTTCCTATTCTTTGACTTGTCCTTGACCTTAGCTTTATCAGAATATAAGGCAGAAGTTTGATTACCTCTTGAGGACTCACCACCTTTGCTAATCTTTGCTTCATGAGTGAAGAGTTGGCCCATGAGTGTGTTGAGGTCGGGTACATGCATATCCATGTATAAATCCATGGCTGTTGTGAATGACTCCCACTTGTCGTCTGCTTTGATTCCATTCATGATTTGTCTTATGATTTGCTCGTCTTCAATTACCTCTCCAATGCTTCCAAGTTGGTCGGAAATCTCCTTCATCTTTGTGACATAATCAGTCACATTTTGCTTCGGGCTTTTCTTCATTGTTGTGAACTCCATCCACAATTGGTTCTTCCTTGCTCGAGTGTTGGAAGAGAAGAAAGAAGCAAGTGCATTCCAGGTTTCTCTTGATGTCTTGCATCCCTTGACATGAGGTAAAAGAAAATCAGAGATTGAGTTTAGAATATAGGACCTTGCAAGTGCATCCTTCGAACACCAATTCGAAAGTCCTTCCACTTCTTCATGTGATGGTTGCCCTTTGTTCCTCATGGTTGGCATTGCTTCATCTCCGGATATGAATCCATATAGATTCCTCCCTTGAAGGTAAGCCTCCATCCTTAGAGACCATGCCGGATAGTTGTTTCGATCCAATTTGTCAATTGTTGATGGAAATCCATCTCCCATGTTGCTTGACTATGCTCTGATACCACTGTGAAGAGAGATGGTGGATGCAATCCAAAGATGAGTAGGTGCCGCTACAACCAGCTTCACACCAGCCAACTGAGACTTCAGAGTTGATTAGTAGACCCTTTGAGCTTCCTAAATCCACCAAAATATCAGCCAAGTACTTTGGAACATGTATCCCAAAAGTTTAAGTCAAGACCGACAAGTTGCGAAATGACTAGCTCCCAAAACTTGCTATTTTTGGACATACACCTGCTGGAAAAAATGAACAGTGCTCTCAACCTGGAAGGAATTAGAAAAATTCCTTTTGGGCATAGCAAATAGACTTAGCAAGCTTCCTATTCCAAGTTAAAACACTTCAAATGATGGACTGAGCACTGAGAACAAGTTTCATCAAGTTCTGGAACATTCCCACAATTCTCGGGGCTCTGCAGAGATAGACCAGTAAGCAGTAAAATGCAGATATCTCCAAAAGTATAAATCCAATGACCTTGAAAATTTATAGGTAGAAATTAGACAGTGAGAGCTATCCAACGCACTTTAAAACACTGAAAAAGGTTCAGTAAAACTCGAGATATGACCTTCTGAAGTTACTGCTCTGAGTGAGTATAGCAGAGAACAAAACAGAGAGGTAGATGATAATAAATGTATAGATTCACATATGATTACAACCACATTGGCAATGAATCTTTGCACAATGGGAGTAGAATGATAGAGCTATGGAGTAAGCTCTTCAATCTCTACAAAATGACATGAAGTGGTCACGTACAAGGCTTGCTAATCGCCTCTTCCTTCTTGCTCCTTTTATAGCAATTCTTGGAGGGAGTTTTGAATTCGAATTCGAATGGCTCCACCTAAAAGTGATCCCCAAAGTTAGGAGAGATTCCCTCAGCTCAAAAATTCGTGATTTTGGTAGTTGGAGCCACGAATTTGCTTTTACATCATGGATGAGGTAAGCCATCCTTTTACTTTTTTCTTTTTCCATTTACAAGAGATAAAATGTACTCTTTTACAAGAGGTGTTCACATGACTACTCATGTGACTTACAAATGAGGATAATATCAAGCATATCAAGCATGTAGGCTTGGGCAAAATGCACCAACACATATGTGTGTGCATGTGTATATGTGTGTGTACGTATGTGCATATATATGTGTATATATGTGTATAATGTATGTATATGCATGTGTATATGTGTGAAACATGCATGTGTATGTGGATGCCTTTCCATTTGCATCCATGTGCATGCATGTGGATGTGCATATACATGTATTTACATATATGTTAATGTGTGTATGTGTGTGTGTGTGTGTGTGTCTATATATATATATATATATATATATATATATATATATATATATATATATATATATATATATATATATATATATATATATATATATATATATGCAATAATGCATGCATGTAAGTCTTTTTATGTGGTTGTAGAAATGTTTGTTCATATGCATGTGTATGTGTGTGTATGTCTAAGTGTATGTGCACATGTATCTGTGTGTATATATGTGTGTGTATGTGCATGTGTATATGTGTGAAAGTGCATCTTCATCATGTATAAGTGTATAAGTGCATATCAATAAGTGTGAGTATGCTATCTAATGAAAATAACACAATTCAGATGATATACAAAGAATAGAAATTGTACTTAAAATAGTTAGCCATACTTTTTGCTTGGTTAGCTTCTTGAATAACCTGCAATAAAGAGAGAAAGAAGAGAGAGAGAGAGAGAGAGAGAGAGAGAGAGAGAGAATTCAAAGAGAGAAAGATGTAGAAAGAGAGAAATAGAGACAAAGAGAGACAATAAGAGAGAGCTTAGGCAAAACAACAATTTTGCATATACTTGTTTCAGCTCGTAAGCACAGCGCAATTGCGAACGTTGGAGAGCTCTTCGATCAGATGCGTGAAAATGCCGATCGAAGAGCCTCCAACGTTTTAATTTTTTTTCATCAACAGACCGTCATGTAAGCGATGGTAACGCATCGTAAAAAACCACTGGAATTGGCATTGCATAAGCAACATTATTTAGCGTCGCTTATGCGACACTTTAGAGCATCGCTTATGCGACACTTTAGAGCATCGCTTATGCAACGCAAAAGCATCGCTTATGCGATGCGTTTTGAAACCGTTGCCTTAGCGACGCTCTATGCGAGCGTCGCACACCCCGTCACATAGTACGTAAAAAAAAAACGTCATTTTATTCGTCGTCTAATTGGCGGTTCCCACGCGACGCTCATTGCGATGCATTTTGCAATTTTATAGCGACGAAATTGTGTCGCCTTAACCGTCGCTATGCACCCGTATTCCTTGTAGTGATAGTTTTCAATAGCACCTAAACCTCTCTCATCTAGTCTCTTCTCCCCTTTTGGTACAATTTTATACATCTATAAGTTCTCATGCATCCATGAAGGGTGTGCTCCTATGGAATGCACAAATTCCATCTCTTCTTGCATCTTATGGATAGTATTCCATTGTAGGGGTGGTATGCCTCTATGAGGATTGCCTTTGGTAGTTGGAATTGGTTCTCCAATCTTGCACTATCTACAATTGCCTCATGAATGGTCAACTTAAAATCATCTCATAGACATGATTATTTCCCAACTCACACATTGAAAATGTATGCTTGAACTCTATGCCACAAGTAGTGAGAGTCATTCCTTCTAGAACTCCTAGAGATTTCTCTATATGTACGTCTTCCATTTGCAACTTTATTCTTGTTGGTCTTAGAGCTGTCTTGCCCCAATGTTTCCACACAAAAATGATGGCAATGGCAACTCCTACTTTACTTATCACTTAGGTGTGGTTTCAAGCTACATCTTGGATCTATATTGAACACAATGGGGGGAAAAAACACCAATGACCAATTCAAATGCTCTCGAGTGCTCCTCACATTGACGACTCAAGGTTGATAATGTAGAAGCACAACTCTTGTCTTTCATGCTGTAGCTGGTCAAGCTGGTGGGTGGCATGGCAAGAATCATGCATGCCCTATACTCTTACCACATTCTCAAGCCCTCCTTTGCATTTGGATCCACAGATCTTTGAAGTTTTACTACTAGCCATGCTTGCTCGATGGCTTGGGGCATCAATAGATGAGTTGATTATTAGGATTTTTTGTCGGCTACAAAGAGGATGCTAGCCTTCTATACATAGTTGAATTTAGGGCCGTTTCAGAGCTTGCTTTCATCTAAGTCTAACCATGCATCCTTGGCATACTATAATTTTTTGTGTCTTCCCTAAAAGGAGGATGTGTTTGCAAATGCCCTCCTTAGCATGCCTCAATTTGTATGCTCCAATGGGTAAAGCTATGGTTAGTCTTGTGACATCCTCTTGGTAGTGTTTTCAATCATAATATCATTACTCAAGGGGTTAGTATACTATGCAAGGATTTGTCTTATATCACACAACTCCACTCTTTGGCTTCTCCCAAGATCTTCTACCCATATATATACAAAATCCCATCATTTTACAGCTCAACTTGATTGAAGTTTTGCATATGAGAAGTCACATTGGCATGCTCAGGTTTCTCTTGGGCATATGTTGCTCCATAGAAGCTTCTAATCTCTAAACCAAAATTTTTCTACTTTCTCCACCATATGGCTATTGATGTCTCACATGTAGGTTCAAGAGAACTATAGATGAACTCAAGTGAAGTTTTCTAGGTCAATTAGCATGGGAATGCTTGATTGTAAGGATAATGGAAGAAGCTTGAAGAACCCAAGGAGAACATGTTATGGGAAGAGTTCCTATTATAAACTTTCCCAAGGAGAACATCTTATGGGAAGGCTACCCTCACATTTAGTCTCTTATCTCAAAAACTTTCCTCAAGGTTTGGTGGCATTCTTGTGCCTGCCCCTTATGGGGATGGTGTCCCAAATTCCCACAAATCATCAGGATTGGGTGAATTTTTTTTTTTAATATAAAGGAAGTTCGGCATTAGCCTATTCTCCCGGACTTGAATTAAATAAAGAAAAGTACAAGAGAAGGGGACTAGTGCCCACGGGACCCCCCGAATCCCACAAAGCAGGGGAAGCTTTTACAGAACTTAGATGACATTACAAAGAAGGTTAATCACCCTCTCATCACCCTCATGTGGGGCCCACTTGGGTTTAAGCCTGTTATTGATCAAAAGGAGTACTTGATGATGCCTGAAGGGGGGGGATTTCTTACAGTTGACAATCCTTTTGCCAAGGAGGAACAACGATTTCTCAATTGACCACTCTTTGGGGGAGTCACCGAAGTTGAAAGCACATCTTTCCCGCTAGATTTTCCAAAGGACCTCCCCTCTGATGGCGTTCCAGAGAGTCGCGGAGCAGCCAATCGCTTCTCCCAATAGGGCTTGCTGCCAACTGAGACGTTTTTGAAGTCTAATTCTCTTTCCAACCATCTCCCAGAGTCTGTTGGAGTTGGGGCAGGTAAAGAAGATATGTGAAACATCTTCGATAGACCGGTAGCAGCGTTTGCACCAGGGAGGGATCCCACAAATTTTGCTAGCCCTAAGGTTGGTCCAGATACCATGATGAAGAATTTGCCATAAGAGGACAGACTTTTTGATTTCTATGAGGGGGTGCCAGATAGCCATGAACTTCATGTCCCACCGAAGCCGCGTCCATGACAGGCACCACTTCTTGTTGAGGTTAACCTAATAGTCGATCGTTTCTTTGATGTTCGGGATTTTTGATAGGCTATTCCCATTGTGCCATTTGAGACCAAGTGAGCTCAACATGTCGTGTCCCATGAGAAGGTGAACTTTGTGTCGGTCCCAGGCGAGAGATCTGCTTTGCAAAGTGTTCCATTCTTCATGCGAAATGTTGATGCAAGGGTCAATATCCTCGAAGTTGATCCAGCGGTTGGTGTCTTGTTTCCAAAGATGTTTCCATTTTTTGAAGCCTTTGTTCCATAACTTCTTGGCATTTTGAATGTTCCAAGATTCCACACTCCGGATGCCATGGATCGAAAACCAGATAGAGTCGTTTTGTCTGATACCGGCAGCCCACTTCCAGTCTTCACTTATTCTTGTGAAGCTTTTGACTTTATTCCAACTCTTCCATAGGGAGCACACGATATTAGAGCCTTTCGGGAAGACGGGGATCGGGGAAAACAACAAGGTCAAGATGTCAAGATTCTTCCAATTTGGGAAACCCATGAGCGCCAACTCATTCTTGTTTCTGAAGATCAACTTGGCCCACGAGGCCTCCCCATTGCACCAAGCCTTAATCATCCATTTGGCCGACAGTTTGTTAGCCATGCACCCAATGTCCAAGATACCAAGACCCCCACTATCTCTATGGCTGGTGCAGATGGACCATTTGATTTTAGGCACCCCCCTCCTATTGTGGTCACCCGTCCAAAGGAAGTTTCTACAAATACTATCTAGTTTGGACAGATCTTGCTCTTTTGGTCTCCAACAAGAAAGGAAATAAATGGTAGATGATAAGAGGAACGTGTTGATAACCATAGCACGACCAGCAAGATTGATTTGCATACCTCTCCAATAGTTAAGCTTGTTTTTGAGTTTGGCTAGCACCCAGTTCCACCGCTGTTCCATAGAGATGCCAAACCCCAAGGGAATCCCAAGAAGCCGAAAAATTTGGCCTTGCGGAATGATTTGACAGCCATGATCAATGAGAAGGTCGGGCTGTGGCCCACCAATAGCTCTAAAGGCGGTCTTGGAGTGGTTGATTATGGATCCAGAGGCTTCACAAAAAGTAGCAAGACACTTCCAGAACGTCTCCAGGCTGGTACTATCATTGTGAACAAACGCGTTCATATCATCGGCAAAAAGTCTCATGGTGATCTGACTGTGGTCATGCGGCAAACGAAGGCCTTTAATGTTACCAGCTTCCACCTGATGCTCCACCAGCCTACTAAGCCCTTCCGTGGCAATGGCAAAGAGAAGGGGAGCCAATGGGCACCCTTGTCTGATAGATCTTCTAAGTTTGATCACCTTTGAAAGTTTTCCATTAATGTTAATTTGGGTCGATGCGTTTCCGAGAAGGGTCGCGATCATCTTGGTGAATTTCTGACTACATCCAAGATCTTGGAGCGACTGTAGAATATAGTCCCATTCTAGCCTGTCGTAGGCTTTATCAAAGTCGATCTTGAGGAAGACCACATCTTGTTTAGACTCATTTGCAAATTCAAGACCTTCCCAGATATCTATAATGGTTTCCAAAATTGACCTGCCCTTGATGAAACCTTTTTGGTCCTCGCTTAACCACGCTCTCAAGTGGCAAGAGATTCTGTTGGCAATGAATTTGGCAATGATCTTGTATCCTGTTTGGAGCATTGTGATAGGACGCCAGTTCTCTATTCTGTTTTTTTCCCCTTTTTTGTGTATTAACTTGATAATGCCATTGTTGAGACAAGAAGGAAGCGCGCCAAACTTGAGTGCCTCTTGCCATACCAAATGAAGAGGGGTGGCAACCACCAACTTGAAGGATTTAAAGAACTCATTAGTGAGCCCGTCGGGTCTCGGGCTTTTACCTGAAGGGAGGGCATCAATGACCTCAATGATTTCGGCTTCAGAGATAGAGGCATGAAGCAGGGAGTGAAGGTTGAGCGGTATCCTGTGGGGGGAAACCCTAGATATGGCTGCCATACAGTCCCTTCTATGGTGGGAGAGGGGGTTCGAGGTCCCCAGGAGTCTCGTGAAGTGCCCTTCAATGATCCCAAAATTATCTTCTTCCATATTGCATACATTGCCATTTGTGTCTAGCAATAAGGGGATCGATTCTCTGTTGTGTTTCCTTTTGAGGATACGGCACATCTCTTTGGTGGGTTTATCGGCTTTGCCAGCCCACCACTCCTTGAAGAAAATTTGCAAATTTTTCCTTTGTATCTCTTCCTCGTATCTCAGCAGCGCTCTGATTTTTCGAAGTCCTTTCTGGGCTTGAGATTTTCCTTTGTTCACTTCCTCCTCGAGCCGCCAGAGTCTATGATATAGAGCTTCTCTACGAGCCCGCCGCACAGTCTCGAGCATCTTCTTGGATCTAATCATGATCTGTCGTGACTTATCGACCGCACTTCTCCAACACTTGGCTGGGGACAAGCCAGAGGCGAAGGCCTCCTTCCACACATCAGAAATTTCTTGGTGGACGGAGGGGAGAGAGAAGGAGGGCACACTGGCATGGAACCAAGGAGCCTTACGGATCTTGGTGGGGGGTTGGAAAGTGATGACGATCGGGTAGTGATCAGAGATGGTGAGGTCGGTGCGTTGCGAGAGGGAAGGGTGGCCCCACTGATGAGTAAAACTCTGAGAAATGTAGCATCTATCAAGTCTAGCTTTCCTCAGGTCCTCGCCCGCTTGGAGATTTGACCAAGAAAAGCCATTCGAGTCTTTGAATTCGACCAAATCCAAGTGTAGTTTGGTTTTATCCCACGTTTCTTTCTCCCGACTATCAATGACCCTACCCTTGCCCATCCATCTGTCCATAGGGTCCTCCACCATGTTGAAGTCACCACAAATAAGCACGTTGTGGGGGAGCGAGTCCAAGGAGGCCCAAGTGTTAAGTCTCTCTACCTCTCCATTAGGGGCGTACAAAGAAACTAAAGTAAAACAAAAGGGAGCACCGAAAGAAACAACAATCCATCGATGGCATTCATCTTCAATGGAATTCTCAAGCTTTTCAAACCAACATTGATTAATACCGATTACCATTCCGCCGGACCCCCGCTGATGCGCAATTGAAATCCAAACATGGGTCGAGGAGACATGTCTAAGCCGTTTCTGGAGGTCTTCTCCATCAATTTTAATCTCTTGAATACATATAAAATCTGGGTTTAGGCTAATGTCGCGAAGCCATTGACCAATGATGATCGCTCTTGAGGGGTCGATTAGCCCTCTAGCATTTAACGAGGATATGGTTTGTCATTGAATGACTTTCTCTAACCTTTGAGGAAGGATTACGTATCATACGTTTGTGTTCTATTCATTGTAATCTTGATTTCTCTGCTGACATTCTCATGCAAAAGTCATGTTGCAAAGCATTTTTTATGATCAATGCACATATCTTCTTCTTGAGTGTATGTCATCACTACTATCCCCCTTTATTGGGCACGTTTCATGGTGTTCTCAATTGACATGAGCTACATTCACTACTGGACATTATTTGTATTTTACATGGACCTCTGGGCATGGAGTGCACGTGACTATCCATTATTTGGGATGATGTTTAAGTCCTACTACCTATGATTTGTAGGTATAAAACTTATTGCTAAGTTTTCCTGTTTTTGGCTAAGTTTTCCTGTTTTTGGGTATGAAATGTGATACCAATTGTTTCAAAGGTGGCCCTATGGCTATGGGAAGTTGCCCTCATCGTGGTCTACTTGGGAGGTTCTTATGGAGTGCATAAGCCACATTCTTGAGAAATTCAATGCATTGCACCCTTAGTCCATTCATCCATTTGGACTAAGCTCTACAAAATGGAATGTTGCTATATGTTTTTTACTCAACAACAATGGATCAATATTCATGAGCAAGCATGGAAGACGAGCCCAAAAAGATAGCAAAACGACAAAGTAGGAAGAAGAGAGGTTATAAGGGAATGCAAAAGGGAACCAAAGTGAGACACACAATGCACATGTTTAAACTCCTTTTTGTCAAATTTCCCACACAAAGGAAATGGAGCACATTGGAGGAGTGATATTTAGTAGAAAATGTGTCTATCTATGGATCCCGAAGAAGCTCTTTCCCAATGATACCAGCAAGTCACATCCATGGAAAATTCAAAAAGGTTCTATCGAGAATGGCACACATTAGGTGGGGAAGAGTATTGCATGGAGATTGAAGTGAATCAAAAGAAAAGCAATGATGAGCTACAAAGTGGAGATGGAACATAAAGGTGGATCAAAATTCTCAAAGAATTGATCATCACTTATTAAGAAATCCCATTTGGATGTATAACAAGCCTTGTAAATACACTAAATGAGTCCTCTAATTGCATAATGTTGCTGAGAAGTATGGAGGATCTCCATCTTCCTTGATCATTGAGGTTCTCCCTTGCATGCTACCATTAGTGAATTTGATGAATTGGATGAGAAGGTATGCCAAGGTCTATGCCTTGATCGTCACTTTAGTTGTAAGACTTAGAGTTGTCAAGGTGTTCCACATGTTTTGGTAGTAGCATGCAAACTAGCGAGAATGTATACATTCCCACACAAGAATGATATAATACCAATGAAGGGGATCTTCTTAGCTCCTTCCAACGTGGCTTATCTTTTTGGATGATATCACAATGCTCCTCTCTATCTGCCTATGCAAACCTATAGAAATCATATAAACTAGAGAACAAAAAGTATGACTTCACTGTATGTAGGTATGAAACATGGGTGGTCTCCGTATAGTTCTTGGTTCATCCGAATACTATATGATTGATTAAAACAAACATAGAAAAGGGTGTGAAACTCCATTTGGTCTTTCACATAGACACTAACAATAACAATCCATAATAATCTCCCATTAAAGGCCAATATACTTATACAACCTAAGGACAAAAATAAAGAATGACAAAGAATATGTGAGTATGAGTATATGACCTATACCTCCCATAGGATGGGCATGATACAAAGTGTACAAGGGACTCTACAATACAAGAAAAAGTGATCCCCATCAAGTGACAACAATTTCTTAATCTACCTTGTGGTATAGCTTTTTTCAAATCATCTATTGCATTTTCTTGAGCATGAAGTGTTCTCTGACTAAGCAATCATGAATAAAGTGATGTGGCATCTCAATGTGCTTGGTCTTTGCATGATAGATTGGATTCTTAGCCAATTGAGTAACACTCTGACTATCATTGAGTAAATGAGGTGCATGTTGAGGTATGCCCATGTCATACATCAATCTAGAAAGACACAATGCTTCCTTACATGCCTGACTAGCTACACTACTAGTGAAGTGAAAAATGTACTCTAAAGTAGACTTTGCATTTTTCTACACAACCATCATAGTGAGAGTCTATGTATGCCAATTAAGAAATAGCACCACTAGTGAAGTGAAAAATGTACCCTAAGGTAGACTTTGAATTTTTTACACAACCAGCATAGTTAGAGTCTGTGTATCAAATAATGGATGCATAACCTCTACCCAAGCATAGACACATATCCTTAGTGAAAATTAGGTATCTCAATATCATTTTGATTGCATCCCAAAGTTTCTTGCATAACTCTGATATATATCTACTAAAAAAAATTCCATCGCAACTACAATGTGTGGTCTCATAGCAACCATAACATACATGAGATTACCATAAAAAGATTGATAAGGAATTTGGATCATGATTCCTTCTTCTAGCTCTTAGTGTAATAGTGATCCTCATTGCTTCTAGAATAGCATTGGGACCCTTTTGTAGGAATTGCATAACACCATGGTTGCTCTATGTTGGCACTACAACGGATAATGGTCATAGACATAGGCGTAGAGGTAGTATGTGAAAGGGAAAGGCAAGAAGTTTGGGGGGCTAGATCCATTAATTTTCAAAGAAACATGTTTCAAAATACTTTGTTCAAAACCTCAACAATGATTTTCATCACTCATATAGCATATATATTATAGAAAACCCAATTTTGTATCAAGTAGATCCATTTTGTACAAAGCAAGAAGTCCTCAAGCTTGAGAAACTTAGGTAGAATTCTCATACCAATTTTTGTAATTTTTAGACTTCATTTGGACCTCCAAATGGCCCTTAGAACCTATTTTTTAACTAGGTTGGATAGTAGGTTCGAAATCGATCAAAACTAGTCTAAAAACTATAAAAAGAGCTCGAGAGCTCATTTTTGAGCCTAGTTTTTTTTGAAGGATTAGTGTGATCAAGTTTTATAAGAGCTATTTTTGAGAAATCCAAGTGTACTTCTCACCTTCCATTATGTCTCTCTTGTCAAAACCACGTGTGTGTGTAAGTGTGTGCATTTGTGTGCTTCTCACCTTCACCTTCACACACATCACTCGTTCATGATCTTCACATCATCCTATCTCTTCCATGGATTGACAATTACAGAGGTGGAGCTTCTTGATGTGGTGCCTACCCTTGTCTAGAACAACACCAAATTTGGCACCGTTGTCAGGGACGAGCACTAGGACGAACATGTGATGGTAAGAGTATTGTGAGAATTGGCATTGGAAAGTAATTAAAATTTAGTTTTGTTGTTGTTTTTATGCTATTTGTATCTTCCTTCACCTCACTATAGAGTTCTTTCATCCTTGGATCATCCACTTTCATCATGAAAAATCACAAAAATTCACCATATCCACCTTTTTCCCCTCATTTCCTTCATTTACGAGTGAGCAAGAGAGAGAGATAGAGATAGAGAAAGAGAGCAAGTGTGTGTATGCATTTGCTTGAGTTATTGAGTCTTCTTTGCAGGAAAATGCTTCAAAACAAGATTCTAGCTGTCCACAGGTAAATTTTTGAGTTTTTCTCCATATCTACCGAATGCCTCAGACCATCACGATGGTCTGAGAAGTTCGTGTTTTTGGGTATGCGTCATATGCATGGTGTAGAGCATTCTTGCACATAGAGGAATCCACAAATGCATCTCAGAAATTTTCATTTTGGTGAACCATCAGGATGGTTCATAACCATTGTGACGAGGTGTCACCATCGCGAATGGACCACACCATCGCGATGAGACCACACCATCCCGATGGGCTCACACCATCACGATGAATTAGAAATATCATCACAATGATCTCAGCAACCACAAAATCGCGATTGGTTCATGCCATCATGATGCTTTGAGACCATCATGTCTTCAAACCATCATGATAGTTCACGTCATCATGACTCGGCCACATCGTCATGATGGGCTCATGCCATCATGATGACTTACTCCACATTTGACCATCGTGATGGGCTCACAACATCACGACGTCTTCAGACCATCATGCCTTGACCATCACATCATGTTCATTCTATATCATTGCGATGATGCTCATATTGTAGATCATCGCAATGATCCTCCACACCATCACGATTGTGCCATGCCATCACGATGAGAATAGGCTATTGCATCATGTTAAGTGCATACCATCACGATGATACATCACGCCATCGTGATTGCTCCATGCCATCATGATAGGATAAGATCATCATGACAGTTCATCACTATCGCGATTGTGTCAGACCATTGTGATGGTCCGACTCAAACACAAAACTAGGGTTTGAATTTTGGCAATATTGAGGCCAA
The DNA here is from genome assembly GCA_020310875.1 of Ceratopteris richardii. Lineage (NCBI taxonomy): Eukaryota > Viridiplantae > Streptophyta > Polypodiopsida > Polypodiales > Pteridaceae > Ceratopteris > Ceratopteris richardii. The sequence goes on from CM035424.1 coordinate 117,924,372, forward strand.
TTTTGGGTGAATCTTTAAGCAATTTGTGCAGCTTAGAGCCCTAACACAGGTTAAAGAGGTATTGTTTCTTTCCTATTAAAAAATGATATAAATTGAAGATTTTTTTAGGTCAATTAAGCGCATCCAAAGCAGGTTGTGATGTAGAGTAAAGCAAGGATTGGGAAGCATGCCTTCTTGGGCAAAAGAGAAATGAACAAGACATCAGACTTGAGGTTGGAAGAACTCTCAACCCCCTCAGTCAATTGCTAGTTTAGGCTAAGTGTGAATAACATCATTAATTAAGGTCACACTAGGAATGATATAAGTGCAAGCGACCTTAATTATTCAAGTTCAAGAGCAAATCTAAATAGTGAGGTGAAAAACCCTAAAGGCAAAAGTGAAGGTTTTTGGTGTCAAGAGCAAGAGGAGCAAGGAGGAGATGGAGGGAGAGAGAAGAGAGGAGAGATACACATATATGTGTGGGAGCCTCGAAACCCACATAATGATCTCCCTTGAGGCAATGCTCTATATATGATGTATATATATGAATATGGGGTTAAGGTCACATGATCCTTACATCCCCAACAATCTCCCACTTAAGGGTCAATGTGACTATAAGTGGTAACACATACGAAGAATGATGTAGGACAATACAATAATGTACAGGAAGAGTCCGAATCTCAACCCATACAGATCAACCTACATCAACTACCTCGAACAAGGTGTATCCATGCACCTCAAACTTCTCTAGACTCATATCAATAAGAGTCGATCTCATACTGACTGGTGCAAGAATTGATGAAGTTCTTACAAATCTCCCACTCACTCTATGCTTGTGTCAATCATTGAATGACTGACAAATCCAAGTGCAAATGCTTCAATAGCAACTGCAATGTCTAGTCTCAAGCATAACAACTCATACATCAGACTCCCGAATGCTGACAAAACATGTGCTATCCTGGCTAACCTAAGCATGTCAACCATGCCTCTATCCAAGGCATCCAAAGCACCATCATCAACACCAACATGTTCTGACATATCTGTGTCAACTTCTGGCATGGCTTTCCATCTCGGAAAGTCAGTGCCATCAAATAAAAAAGACACCATGCTGGCAATCCAAAAGACTAGCAATGTAACAAGAGACTAGAAATAATACTCTATCACCAATAGGATCACACTTGCATATCCATATGCATAACTCACATCACAAATGCCGCACTAGAGAAGAAACCATGTGAACCACCTGTCACATAACCATGCATATAAAACCACGAGCATAAGCCTGCTCACCAAGTTTCCAAACTGATCAAGTAGATGTGAAAGAATCTTGGAAAGAATTTTGACAGAGTATCCCTTATAAACTGAGCAATAAAAAAAGATAACCGATATCAAAAGAACAATGAGTAATCTGTCACCACCTGTCACTGATCCAATCAAGGATAATGGCAAATACATATGTCAAAAAGTTGATGGTACCACATGCCAATACAATGGTGATACACCTCCCACTCAAGAATGAATCCTGCAAGATGATCCAATCTGTCACAAATAACCTAAGACCAAGTCCAAATGAATGGAGATAAACAATGATCCAAAGCTATCACACAAGCTTCAAGATCCACTAGAGCTCTTTTCTAGCATAAAAGTCGATGAAATTTTGGTAGCATCTCCTCTGTAAAATGGAATCTAGAACCAAAATAACCATGTGGGAATCACCATCCACAATATCAAATCAATGAATATTTGCTAATAGGGAACCAAAGATAACTAAGTCCCAACAATACTAAATATTGGTAGGAAGCATTTACAAACAAGATAATCAAAAGCTCCTCGCTTTTTGTGTAGAGGAATCAGAGCATGAGAAATGGGTGCAATTAGCACATGTAGGTACAGTAGAGCAACACCATTCAAACTTTGCATAGATTAGGAGTGTACTGGCCTTTGATGGAAGCAGATGTCTACAAAACGTGCAAGGAATGCCCAATATTTTGTGTTAGACCCCTAGTCAAACATGCGACTTAATATCATGTATCTCTAACACCAAAATGGAGTAGACCAATGATAACCTTGAGGACAAAGACATTCCCTCAAGGAATGACTATTGCAAGACAAATAGGTCTAGAGCAAGATGCTCAAGACTACACACTTATTGGTGATAATCTATACAAATGAGGAAGAGATGGATACTTGAGAGAATGTGTTTATGAGAGCAACTACTTGAGCATATTAGAAATTGCACACTAGGGTGTTGTAGGAGGTCATTTTGGCCCCGATCGGGCAATCAAGGCTATACTCTTCTCAGGGCTATGGTGGCCTACTCTTCATATGGATGCCCATACCTATGTTAAGAGATGTGATGTATGCCAATAGCTTAGTTTCCTACTTGCAGAGATGAAATGCCACTGAAACCCATGATGGGAGGACGTGCTTTCTCTAAGTGGGGTATATATTTTGTTGGACCCATTAACCTCCCATCCTAAAGGCACTCATGTAGAATACATCATAGTCGCAATAGATTATCTCACCAAATGGGTAGAGGCTAAGGCTACCAAAAAGAATGATGCACACACGACTGCAAAATTCTTATTTGAGAATGTCTTTACGAGATATGGACTACTTATAGAACTAGTGAGTGACAGAGGGACTCACTTTCTAAACAAATTCATTGAATATTCATTATAAGATTTTATGGTGATTCATAAGAAGTTTGCACCATATCATCGTCAAGCCAAAGGATAGGCAAAAATTACTTACAAGATCCTTTGCAATGTATTGACTAAACTCGTAAACAACAAACACTCAGATTGGGACAAACAGTTACATCATGCTATTTGGGCATATCGAGTGGCCTACAAGATGGTACTCAATGTAACTCCCTTTCATATGGTTTTTGGTCAAAATGTAGTGTTTCCCTTGGATTTTTTGATACTTGTCCTTAAGGTAGCACAAGAGCATCAATGGACTGGCCATGAGTTATCCTTGAGGATCATGGACTTGGAATGATTAGGAGAGACTAGGTTGAGAGTGACAACAGGCGTTTATGCATCCAAGAAGTGACAAAAGGCATATTTTGATGCACATGTGAAACAAAAAGGCTTGAAAGAGGGAGATTTAGTCTTAGTCTATGCGTTGAAGCAACATGCACGAAAGCTAGAGAAATGAGGTTATGGATCCATGATTATAAATAGGCTTTCAACAAGTGGAGCAATACAATTAGCCACTTTAGAAGGAGAGATAATGCTTAACTATATTAGCGGCTATAGAGTCATGCTTTATCAAGAACCTCTCAGTGAGGATATGCTTAGATGACTTACATTGACAAAGAAATGCAAAGCTAAAGAGAGGAGAATCAGAGAAGAAGCTCAGCCAAAGGCCTTAGAACGTATTAAACATATGAAACAACAAAGCTAAGGACTAGGGAGAGAACGTTATAATCAATTAGAAGGCCTCCAAGGAATCTCCTATACCAATAGAGAAGTCCTGAGATATCCAATTGCAGTGTGCCTGACAAGGCTTACGGTGAATCCTAGCATAGTGGATATAAGACCATTCCTTATGATTAGGCTAAGGCAAGATAGTATGTTCAAGGAGATTAGGGCACTGAGAAAATGCTCTCTTGAGCTTAGGGTAACATGCCAACAACGAGTAATGCTGCTCCAGTTCCCTAACCATGCCCAATTAAAGGAAAGTAACCACATCCAATATGTAATGAATGCGATCGAGGACTGGAAGATTTTTTGACAAATCCTTCCTCCAACGAATACCCTTGGTTAGATGGGCACTATCAGTGGCCAAATGGGAACTATTAGCAGACATATGGGCACCATAGTCTCCTCGAGTGCTCCCTCCATACTTCAGGCATGCCTGCCTAGATTTGTTGTGCAATATACCTCACCTATTGATGGGAACTCATGCAAGTGTTGGACCTCCCTTCTTTTCCAAAGTAGAGTGTCAACCTTACCCTTCAACCACCACCACAAAAAGGTCAACCAAAAATTGGAAATCCCAACCAACGACCACACTAGACCATCCTATGGAGACAACATAGGCATACCAATGCCACCTGTACAAAGCAAGTATGGGTACCAAAAAGTTAGTAATCACTGACCATCTCCACCAGGGCAAGACAAGAAGTTAAGATAAAGTCGACTCAACCTTAATGTTCTAGAACACTTGGACATTCTCCATCAACAATAATTTGATAAGTTTGGGTATCAAAGAAGTATCTGACAAGCCAACCCAACCCCACTCAAGTCTAAATACCCAAAGCTTGTCTCATAGCTCAGAAACCAAGCCATGTAATAACAACTCCTATGACAACACAATACTCACCAACCTCATTACCTCCAAATCCATCCCTTCTATCTCACCCAAGGAATCATGATCATTCACCAACCCTTAGAAAGTGGGTGCTGAAAAGCCCCCAGAACACTCCTTATATCCCATTATATAGAATGAAAACTCTATATACTAACCTTCATCCTTATAAACACTCACTAACCCTTAATCTTGTAAAAAATAATCACTAGTAACCCACTAATCACTGCATTGACATCTCTCCTAAAAATTAATGTATGCATTGTTCAATGCATGTAGGAAGTCTAGAGACTTGCATTAGTTAATGAGAGATCATTACACAATTACCGACACAAAAGGCTACATGGGCTACACATTAGTTATGAAAAGGGATTGTGGTCTCACTTTATTGGGACCATAATTAATTTCCATGCTAATGTGTCATTCTTTTGTAGCAAATTAATCTTTTACACAAACACTTGGCATCACAATGCAAGCTGAAGGAACTTCTGGTGTTGGCACTAGCACATTGACAATGAACTTTGAGAATCTCTTGGTAGAGGCCCACCCTTCAATACGGCCTCCAACTTTTCAGGATTTCAAGGGACCAATCCCTATCGATGATCCTCCCATAGGAAGGACAGAGAAAGTACATAGTAACTCACATTGATTCCAAGGTTTACCAGGACCCTTGGCTGATGTAGAGCACATCTATGATGCCATCTTGTGCTTTAGTGGTGACACATGAGGAAGATATCAATTCTTCTCATGGGATTTTGAAGCTCTTCAGTATTGAGAGGAATTAAGACCAATTTGAGCAAGGCAAGATTCATTGAATATTTTAGCACCCCCCTTCCCAAACCCGATTTTTATCATTGTTATTACCTGGTCACCACTTTACTAGCACTAATATGGAAGGAGCTTCCAAGCACATTCATCTTACCATCATTAGTCATAGACCCGCCCTTTAGAAAGTTCTACCCCTCATCAGATCTCATTAGAGCCACATTGAAGATTCATGGTACCCATACACCAACAGAAAGGGAAAGAGTATACCCGAACCCATGAAAAAAAGTGATGTTTTGAAGTGGGCTGATATCTCAGCCATTACTCCTGAAATGCTAAAGCTGTTGCAAATTTGCATGCAACATTTTTCCTTCCTGGCTTAAGATAATTTCACATTGCCTAAAAAATGTATCTAGTTTGGATTATATCTTGCAAATAGGAGACCCCAAACTATTGATCTTGCTAGTTGGATTCAGAAATATCTGCATTTGGCCAACCAAAGATGGACTAGGAAGAGAGACATTGATGGATGTTGCGCAATCACCATAATTGTCTACATGTGTTTAGCTTATGACATTCTGGTTGAGAGAGCTCTGTCGAGTGTAGAATTGAAAAAGTTCAAAGGTGCTAAGAAGTCTCGTAAAACATTGAAGTCAAGAACATGCAAACAGATGAGAGGAACCATACCATGTTGACAAGTACCTGCATCATCCTCCCCTCAACCATCACCTCACCCCAACAATCACCCACTGAACCCTTGATGGCAATACCCCCTACTTGAATCCATCTGTCCCATCCAATCACATAAGAAGGAACTCCTAGTACAACCCTACCCTCTAAAGCAACTACGCTGACACCTATGACCACTACAACTACAACTGCAAGGGAATTCACAACCACTATTGGTGCTGAGGCATTTACATTCCCTATAGCAAACCTAAAAACAAAACCACTTAATACGACCTTTGACTTTGAGATGTAGGATGCTTTGTCAAGCGAGTTTCAGTTCTCCAAGGTGCAATTTTTCTCCCTAGAGTATGAACACCCGAGCTATCCTAGCTACCCACAACATGAAGGCACTCAAATGGTATCAAATTGAGATGAAGAAGAGAAGACAATTACTGAGGAAGACGATGACGATGAAGAGAGTCAAAAAAATCAAGAATTGCAAGAGGATGATCAACAAGGATAGCACGAGCAACAAATCAGAGGTCAAGGAGACACAAGCACCAGGGAGGAGGACACCTCAGATGTAGCTGCTTATACGATTGCTATCCAAAAGCTCTATCAAAATATGCAAGCTCTATGGGCAAGCCATCGAGTCACAGAACAACAAAGTAAAGAAATCCTAGAACAAGAATTGGCAAGCGGTGGTTTTGAAGCTTCTTTTGTGAATGCATTCAATAAATTAGTCTAGTAGTGGGCACTGTGGAAGTGCTTCATTTCCTCAAATAGAAGCCCCTACCATTGTTTGACCCCCAATGCATCCATTTGATGTCCATACCAGATGAATACATACACATCCTTGTCAAAGTATGACTATCCAGTTAACGATAAGCTAGAATAGTTATCGATATGCCACCCCATGATGAAGCCATTATCATTGATTCTCATCCACATCCATCAACATTCATACCCACAACCACTATAGAACTTGCCTCAACCTCCGAATCCACCCTCCAATCACTTGTACATTCAGTGTCCCCTATGTATCCTAGCACATCCTCCTTCAATTAACCCATCTCGAGTGTCATAGCACAAGCCCTAGTGAAGCCTATTTCCACTAATTCCACCTTAACCTACACCCCCTTTCCCACATCAATATTTCCCTCAATCCCTCCCAACCCTTTCTTCACCTCTTCCATTTCATCAACCCTTTTCCCCAACAACCCTTCTTCCCATTACAAAGCCCTATTACTTTTTCACCAGTGACATCCCTCAGCCCCAATACAATACCACAATACAATACCACCAACCTCTCCTATGCATCAATCCATTTTTGATGACCCTCATGTAACATATTCGTCCACATTTGTAATTCCTGTATTTACACCTAGACACTCACCCACTACCACTCCACTGTTCACCATTAGTTCATTAGATCACACATCTAGCGATATGGATATCTCACCACCCACCACACCTCCACTCATGTCTACTACCATGTTGCACACACTCAAGTCCAACATCCACATTACCTCACCCCACCTCTCTTCCCTCAACATAATGCATCGAACAACAATCATTCTTGAGCACACCATCACTATTTTCATCTTCCACTATAGATAGTGCATTCCAGCAAATGTTTGCATGCATGCATCAAGTTCCTGAGGAATTTGTAGCTTTAGGAAATCACTACAAGGCTCTACAATAGACAACCACTCAACTCTAAGTGAACCTTAATTCATTAACGATTGAGAATGCATCTCTAAATGCAGGATGTTTACTACAGGAGATGTTTACTACAGGATTTCGGGAGTACCATTAAGAAGTGTTCATCAGTATGTAGAAACACTTGTTACAACCCTTTGCCTGCAAAGAGCTGATGTATTCCATGCATTATAGACTCCCACCCCAGGATGAGCCTCAGGCAGTAGACTGGGAAAAACGAGAAGCAGATTTAGCACAAGGTCTCCATATCATAGAACAAACACTTGCCCATGATCTCTTGCAGACTTACCTCACCCAAGCCTTGCAACTAGGATCTATCAGGGATGATAGATGCGAGAGGGAGGGGGGTGTTGGTAGTGCAACCAACAATGGTCATAGACATAGGCACAGAGGCAGTATGTGAATGGGAAAGGCAAGAAGTTTGGGGGGCCATACCCATTAATTTTCAAAGAAACATGTTTTAAAATAATTTGTTCAAAAACTCAACAATGATTTTTATCACTCATGTAACATATTTATTATAGAAAACCCAATTTTGTATCAAGCAGCTTCATTTTGTACAAGCCAAGTAGTCCTTGAGCTTGAGGAGCTTAGGTAGAATGCTCATACCAATTTTTCTAACTTTTAGACTTCATTTGGACCTCCAAATGATCCTTAGAACCTATTTTTTAAACTAGGCTAAACACTAGGTTTGAAACCGGCCAAAACTAGCCTAAAAACTATAAAAAAGTTAGAGAGATCATTTTTGAGGTTAGTTTTTTTTGGAGGATTAGTGTGATCAAGTTTTGTAAGAGATATTTTTGAGCAATATGAGTGTACTTCTCACTTTCCATTGTGTCTCTCTTATCTCTACCATGTGTGTGCGCACTTGTGTGCTTCTCACCTTCATCTTCACATACACCACTCGTTCACGGTCTCCACATCATCCTATCTCTTTCGTGGATTGACAATTAAGGAGGTGGAACTTCTTGACGTGGTACCTAACCTTTTCTAGAACACCACTCTATAGATCCCATCAATGAGATCTCCATGCAAGAAATCAATCTTCACATCCATTTGGACTAGCTCGAAGTTCTTTTTTGCAAATAATCCAAGCAAAACGCATAATGTCATCATCGTGGCCATAGGTGAGACTATTTCCTCAAAATCAGCTCCTTGTTATTTCTTGAACCCTTTTGAAACCGATGGTACTTTATACTTTGGAGAAGCACTACTTGATGTGAATCTCAATGTATATACCCATTTGCATGGTAAAGCTTTATTTTCCTTTGGAAAAAATACAAATTCCCAAGTACCATTCTTATGAATAGAATCATGTTCACTCTTTATGGCATGCTCCCATTTGACACAATCATATGTTTGCATAGCTACTTTATAACAAGAAAGCTCAACAACAGCTCTCAAAATGAAAACATGCAGTCCTTGAACAAATCTATTACATGGATGTGAGACATGTGAAGGTCAATTCATTGGTTGCCAATCATGAGCACTAGGAGACTCTTGTTAAACAATTTCATAAACACAATTTTCCATGAGTTTTTTATGCATATTAGCAAGAAGACTAACATCCTCAAATACGGCTATACATAGGTCCCATAACTCTTCCATGACTATAATAGAGAGTATATCCTTAAGATGATGATAAAAAAAATGCAAAAAGAAAACTTCAAACATTCAATAAATAACCTTGAGAAAACCACTTTTACCGCCTCTCATAAGCTTCAAACTTCAAGAGAGACCTTGAAAAGCAATACTACCCCATCAACAACACCAAGAGTTATATACCTACTAGAACAAAGACTAATTGGCATCTAGTGGTACAAGATCAACTCTAAATTATCAATCCAAGCATGTTTACCCATTCAAGTGTATGGAGACTTGTCTCATGAAGCTACGAGGTTCAAAATTTCCCTCCAGAAGAAGATCAATAAGCATATAAGCACTTAGGGTCAAGAAACATGCGAAAAAATCATGCAAAAAAACTCACTTTAGGTGGGTATGGGGTTGGGACACCTCAAGAACACCATGGAACCTCCACATGAAAAATTCGATGAGAGAAGGAAGGAAGATGCACGAGATTCAATTCAAAATCAATGAAAAAGTGGATATAACGTTAGGCTTCTTGTCCTTTATACTAAAACAATTGGCCCTTGTCACATGAATTTGGACAAAAATCACTTAAAAATGATCCTAACGCCTATTTAACCTTCAAAATGAGTCTTAAAAATCGTGGAAAAATTATAGATGGTCGAGAATTCACTCTTAAATCTCGGGGAATCCTTGTCTTTTACAAAAGTGGTGTGCTTATAGGAAAGATATGCAAAGGTTGCTAAAAAAGAGTCATATGTGACATGGGATGCCCAATGTTCCCAACTCTCTTGCATTTTGGACCTCCATTATTTCTTGACATCTTCCAAGTGATTTGAGATTTGCTTCATGATCAAATAAAAAAAAAGTTGACAGGCTTGTCTTCTATAATGCTTGTCTTCTAGCCTTCACTTCACTTCACTACAACAACAACCTGCAGAAAGTATTCCAAGTGTTATGCAAAAATTTGCTCTTTTTCAAGGAGCCAAAGTGCAAGTTTTTTGTCCATTGCAAAAATGGGAGGGGGGGGGGATATTGGGTCGTGAGGGTGGCATATGTGGAATTGACATAGTCAAGAGAATTGTTACAAAGACAGAGTGGTCATAGGTTTTCACGTGATAGTCATGTTCAAGTGTACAAATGTATCTCTTGTCAGTGGAGTTGAGCATTCCGTTGTTTGAGCAATTGAGATAGTAGTTAGAGTCATTGTTACAATATTAGTATTTGCAGATGACATACTTGAGGTAGGTGCTACAATGGTGGCTATAGGATTGTTTGGAACCATCAAAATATAGGGGTTGGGATTCCTTGGACCTTGAGTTAGAATGACTATTGTCCTTGGAATTACATTCACAAAAACTAGTAGACCATGATTTGTGAAATATTGTTCTCCATATTCCTTGCTTAGGAAATATGGTTTGTTCCAATCATTTTCAAACATGGGTAGTAGTATTGGATCTGCATATGTATACTCATGAGTGTCCAAGTGGTAAGGACCCATGCATGTAGGTGGTGGTAGAGCCCAAAAGTTTTCTTTTGAGTCTACCACAAAGTAAACCTCAGGAGATAATCCATCACAAATTACCTTGCTTACAGGTAAGGTCCTTGTTGAAGATGGGAGAGCATTAAGATCAATTCTACTTTGAACTTGTTCTGGTTGTAGATTGAAACTTGTATTTTTCTTGAATTTCTACCCCTTGTGGGGTGATCCATTTTGGTCTATTTGTAACCATGTAATAGGATCTCATCTTATACTCTAACAACTCTCCCTTGGGTTTGACCATGATGTTGTTTGGGAGAGCCGAATTGCTAAGCTCGCCAAATCCAACAATAGATTGTCCACAATAATCTTGATAGATGACGACCCCTAATGTAAATCAATCTATATCATACAGTGATTCTTTCCTATCTCGATTATAACTAGATAGATAGAACGGTTGGAGTTAGACGTCTGCGGAAGCACGCGAACAGCACAAGGAAGAAGAAGAAGCTTGGAGCACAACACACAAGACTGTATGTATTACTAGAGAATGTACAAAGATAAGTAGCCCATTAGGGCAATAGGTGTATATACAAGCCGGGGGAAAAAAACCTCCTAAAGAGGGAAAAAAGTGCCCCGGCGGTCCTAGAGTGTTCACACACATCACTACCTAAATATATCAACAAATCCTCCCTGGGAGTGATGCGGTGAACAAGGAGCTGGCACTCATGTATAAGGAAGTGCCAAGGTATGTGGAAATCACTCCACAAAAGGAAGTAAGCCCAAAGCTTTGTGGAAAGCTTCAAACTTCTCCCTAGGCAGAGCCTTCGTGAAAAGGTCTGCAATGTTCTCCTGCGTGGGCACATATGCCAAGCTGATCTCCCCAGCAGAGAACCTCTCCCTGACATAGTGATAATGCACCTCAATGTGCTTAGTGCGAGCATGGAACACAGGGTTCCTCGCAACTGTCAATGCACTCTGACTGTTAGTGAAGATGGTGGTGGCAGAAGACTGGCCAACACCCAAATCAGCCATAAGGCATCTGAGCCACACACACTCAACAGTCGCTGTGAAAGTTGCCCTATACTCAGCCTCACAACTGGAAGTGGCCACAGCAGGCTGCTTCTTGCTCAACCAAGATATACATGAGCTACCAAGCATGAAGCAAAAACCACTGGTGGACACACGAGTGTCATAGCAACCAACCCAATCTGAGTCAGAAAAAGCATGCAAATCTGGTGGTAGTGATCCCCCCTTGGGATAAAACAACCCAAGTAGCCGAGTACCACTCAAGTAGCGAAAGATGCGCTTAACCGCTTTCCAATGCGTGACTCCTGGGCAATGCATAAACCTGCTCATTTGTGAGACAGCAAACTGAATATCTGGCCGAGTAATGCATAAGTAAATCAAGCATCCAACAGCCGCTGATAGAGAACAGCATCAAATGCATCTCCAACATCATGAAGACTCAATCGTAAACCTGTCTCCATAGGAGTGGCAATAGGCTTACAATCTTTAAGGCCAAAACGCTGCAATAATGTGTCAATATATTTCGTTTGACACAAAGCCATTCCACCATCAACGTGCATAAACTGAATGCCCAAATAGTGATGCAAATGCCCCAAATCAGACATTTCAAATGAGGCATGCAAATCAGCCTTAAAATCAGCGGTATGTGTCTCAATAGGACCAGTGAGCAGAATGTCATCAACATAGACAACAATGATCAGAAGCACATCATTAGCACGTTTAACATATAAGGTGCTTTCAGTTGGACTGTTCTCAAAACCATGTGCAATCAGATAGGCATGTATCTTCTCATACCAAGCACGTGGTGCTTGCTTTAAACCATATAATGCCTTCTTTAACCTGCAAACCTGGTTTTCATGCCCTTTCTGCACAAAGCCACGGGGCTGAAAAACATACACTTCTTCATGCAAGTCACCATTCAGAAATGCTGTTTTAATGTCCAACTGATGTACATTCCAACCATGATGGGCTGCAAGTGCACAAATGCTCCGAATAGTAGTCATACGGCATGTAGGTGCAAAGGTCTCATCAAAATCAATGCCTCTTTCCTGTGCATAACCCTTTGCAACAAGCCTAGCCTTATACCTGTCAACTGTACCATCAGGTTTACACTTCAGCTTGTATACCCACTTAGTGCCAATGGCCTTCTTGCCAGGAGGCAAGTCACATAAAGACCATGTACCATTCTTCATTATAGCATCATATTCAGATTGCATAACAACCATCCAATTTTCTGAATTCTGTGCTTCATCAAAAGAAACAGGCTCATTCTCATCACAAAGACTAGATGCAGCCATAGCATAGCAATCTGATGCAAAGGAGGCACTATGAGAGCCTGAACGAGTACGATATGACAAAGGTGCATCTAATTTGCTGTCATGCAAAGTCTGCACTAGCCATTTTGGCATAGTTTTTGCCTGCTCAATATCAGCTCTCTCATCAGCAAGTGCATCATGTAAATCTGCATCAGAAATGGAATGATCTGCATCATCATATGAAACCTGCAAAGGTTGAGAAGTTGCCTCATTAGGACGAGCACTAGACTGTCCACCTGTAAGAAGAGGCATCAAAGTATCATACATGTCTTTGGAGCTAACAGATGTCTCCTTAGTACATGAAAGCAATGGCTGAATAGCATCTTCCACAAAGACAACATCACGGCTAACTAGAATGCGTTTAGTCTGTGGATGATACAGACGATAGCCTTTACTTTCAGAACTGTACCCAACAAAATTACATTTTACTGCCTTATCATCCAATTTTCTGCGATGTTGTTCAGGCACGAATGCATATGCCAAACAACCAAAAACACGCAGATGAGCAACAGATGGCTTGCGGTCATGCCAAGCCTCATATGGAGTGATAGACTGCAACGCTTTAGTGGGACACTTGTTCAGTACATATGCTGCACACATGACAGCCTCAAGCCAGAAAGTATGAGGTAAAGCCTGACTCTTGACCATACACCTCGCCATCTCCATGAGAGACCTGTTCTTCCGTTCAGCAACTCCATTCTGTTGAGGTGTATACGGCACTGTACACTGGTGTTTTATCCCACGTTCAGCCAGAAATGCATTAAAGTCTGAAGACATATATTCCCCCCCTCGATCAGAACGGAGGGTGCCCATTTTACATGCTGATAGATTTTCAGCCAAAACCAAAAACTATTTGAAGCACATGAACACTTCGGACTTTGCTTTGAGTGGATATACCCATGCATGCCTGGAAAAATCATCAATGAAAGTCACGAAGTAAAGGTAATTTCCAAAAGAGGGTGTCTGCATAGGACCACAGACATCACTATGTACAAGCTGCAATTTCTGCGTAGCCCGAACTGAACCATCTTTTGGAAAGGAAGAACGCTGCATTTTGCCCAAAATACAGCCTACAAACATGTTTTCCAGGTGCCTCAAGTTTGGGCAAAGAGGACACCATTTTAGATTTCTGCAGGTGTAACAAACTAGCAAAATTCAAATGACCAAAGCGTGCATGCCAAAGCTTTGCATCTGACATAGCCTGAGAATCATGAACTGCACATGCCGAATCATTCACAGATCTTTCATAGTCTATGAGCTTATACAACCCACGACATAAAATGCCAGAAGCAATAATCACATCGCCATTTGAGAGATCATGGACTGTACACCTATCATCAACGAATTTCACAACCAAGCCAATCTTGGCTAATGCAGAAACTGATAACAGATTCTTTTTGATCCCTGGCACAAATAAAGTATCTGACAAAGTGAAAGAACTACCATCAGCAGTAGTCAGAATGATCTTACCAACTCCCATAACAGGATAAGAGGAGTTATTGGCGCATGTGATAGTATTCCCTGTAGGGGCAGGCTCGAGTGAAGAGAAGAAACTGCGCTGCGAGGTAATATGTTTGGTCGCCCCACTGTCAAAGTACCAAACATCTGAGTCTACTGTAGACATGCACTGATCATGAGAAGATGGGTCAAAACTACAGACAGTAGTAAACGCTCATTCTTCTTCCTGCAAAAGATTTGCAGACTCTGTTTTTGGTGTAGAGGCCTCTACAACAAGCATTCCAGCCTCTTTCTTCTTTGCCTCTTTAGCAGCCAGTTTTGGACAGTTCTTTATGATATGATCATTGCCTTTACAGTACTTACAAAACAATTTCTGCTTTTCTGATTTTTTCTCATCTTTGTCTTGGTTCTTTGAATGTGTAGCATTTGCAGATTTCTGCTTACTAGTAGAAGAGCTCCATTTTCCTTTGCCCTTCTGACTAGCCAAGAAAGCTTGATCTGCAACTCGCATAATGGACCTGTTCTGCCTGGACTGATCTTCCTGCAACAGAACAGAGACTAACTCCTCAAATGATAAGGCATTCGGATTGCCTTTCATCATCAACCGAAGAGTAGAAGCAAAACTATGATATGAGTCACGAAGACCATTCAAAACGGTCTGCACAAGTGAGCTATCTGGTATAACCTCATCAACAGAAATCAATTGTTGCTTCAAATCTTTGATCTTCGTTAGGAAACTGTCCATAGAATCACCTTCATTCATGTGCTCACTCTCCAACTGTTTTCGGAGATAAGCAACACGAGCCTCATTCCTAGCTTGGTACAATGTGGTAAGTGTATCCCAAGCATCCCTAGTTGTTCTGCAAGAGCGTATGTGAGGAATAATGGCACGTTTGACAGACAAAGCTATCAATGCATGTGCCTGGGCATCTCTGCCATCCCAACAAATCTGCTCTGCAGTAGGTGCAAGAGAAACAACAGCACGAACAGGAATCTGCACAATATCATCTTCGACACCATCTTCATCAGCTCCAGCACCTCCAGCACCTGTATTTGTAGTACCTGTAGTCGCAGGTGTAACAAGACGTCTTTCAACACCTTGCACAATGTTCCACAGTCCTTTTGCAACCAATACATGTCGCATCATATAAGCCCATAATGGGTAGTTGGTACCATCCAACTTATGCTCAACAGCCAACATATGGAATACATCACTGCTTTCAGCCATGGCCGGTGACTAAAATACCTTGATGCAGAAAATTGACTTTATCTCAAAAAGTTGAACGGAATTGCCCAGACGAGTTCTGCTAGACCTGTAGCAAACTTTGAGACGCTTAAACTGGCGAACACAAACTGGTATATACCTTTGGCACAAAAGGACGAAATAGCCTGCACAAGCACTGCGATAGTGGGTTCGTAGGCCGAAACGAGCTCAGATCGCGATTTCGGCACCACAAAGCGATGCCGTTTTGATCTCGGAAACACCCTGAGTATGCTCACCAAATTTCGTACGGATCTGAGACTACACACGGAGGAGTGTCGATGGCGCCCTAGAAGAAGGGACAACCTGCTCTGATACCAATTGTTGGAGTTAGACGTCTGCGAAAGCACGCGAACAGCACAAGGAAGAAGAAGAAGCTTGGAGCACAACACACAAGACTGTATGTATTACTAGAGAATGTACAAAGATAAGTAGCCCATTAGGGCAATAGGCGTATATACAAGCCGGGGGAAAAAACCTCCTAAAGAGGGAAAAAAGTGCCCCGGCGGTCCTAGAGTGTTCACACACATCACTACCTAAATATATCAACAACAACCATACCTATATGCAATAATACTTACTTCTCTCTTTGGGAAGTCTCTTTTTACATTAAATCACTCAATAATCTATACACTTGCACGAAAATTATACTACACGTTTATATACACCTTTTGAAAGAATAAAATTGATGTGCCTAGGTTATGGTAGGGCTAGTAATAAATATGCTAGGTTTGTTACAATGATCTATACAGTGGAGAATTTAAAAGTCCCTCTATTTAGAAGTGGTCTATTCCTTTTGCAGTACTTGCTCTTAAATCCTAGCTAGGATTTAAGTTTCTTCTTGTTCGTCTATTTCACCCATTGTATTGGTGAAAATGATCTAAAGGTTCCCTTTGACTCCCTACTTTCTCTTGAAGGTGAACTTCAAAATATCAAATAGAGATAAGCTTTCTAAGATTTTTTGTGGGAGAATGCAAAAATTAAAAAGATCTTTTTGGTAAGATCTAGAGCTCAAAAAATGAATTTTTGACCAAAAAGTTATGTCAAATAAGGCCCCTAGGGATCGAAACAAGATTATAGGAGCATCAAGGATCTCTATATATTGAAACTCCTCTCAATTTACCCTTAAAATGTGTCCTTTAGCTCGTCAAATTCTTGCAAAAAATGGCCAAAAATAGATGATACTTGACTTTCATGACACTCAAGAAAAATGATAATTGAGAAGTGTTGCAACACTTAGTTTATGACACCTATTAGATGTAACGACACTTGGTAAGTGTTAGCACTCAAGGTCAGGAATGAGGTGCAAGAACATGTCGAAGAAGTGGGCACACAAGAAGAAGGAGCAAGTAGAGAGCTCCAAAAAGTGTATGTCAAATTTTCAGAAGAAATCCCTACAAAAATAGTGATTTTGATCACTAAAAACCATTGTAAATATCATTTCATAATTTTTCAACTCCATTTTGTTCAACGTAAGGAGTCCCCAAGCTTGAGGAGTATTAGAAGTAGCTACCTACCAATTTTCATAATTTTTAGAGTCTGTTTGAGCCCTCAAATAAGCTTTGGAACCTAGTTTTTAACTAGGCCAGACACTAGGTCTGAACATGGCCAAAACTAGTCCAAAAACTATAAAAAGAGCTAGAGATTTTGAAGGAGCTTCTTAACAGTTTGTGAGAGATTTGAGCTTTTGTACGAGGTTTCCTTTGCAATAGAAAGTTTTCCATTGTTCCTCTCTTTGATCTTGCCTTGTGTGTGTGTGAATGTGTGTGCATGCTAGTGTGCTTCCTCACACATTTGTGTCTTCACATGCTCACAACCTTCATACCAGTCCTCATGTCTCCATGGATTGACAAGTAAAGGAGGTGATACTCATACTTGAGTTACACCAAATTTTGGCACCGTTGTCAGGGAGCATTGCTCGAGGACGAGCCTTGTGATGGTAAGATTGTAGATTTACAATGTTAGAAGGTAGAAATTAGTCATTTTTTGTTCATTTTCTGATTTTTCTTCTCCATCTTCATCATCAACATCTTCATTCATCTTCATCTTCATAGAATTTTTCCATTTTTGAGTGCATTTTCACATCATTTGTCATGTGTAGGAGTGCAAGAAAGAGCTAGGAAGTGCTTGGGAGTGCTTGCGCTTGTGTTTTTCATGATTTTTTGCACATTTGGAGCTTGGCACAAAAATTCAAAATTCCCCCCTAAAAACTCAAAAAATCGTGACTTTCTCAAAACATCGTGATTCTCTGGAAAAATTCAAAATTTTTTTCCTGCCTAATTTTTTTTGAGAAAATCACGATTCTCTAAAAGTGAGAAAATTGTGATTCTATGGAATTATGCATTTTGAGAAAATCACGATTCTTTGGACTTGGGAAAATTGAGAAAATCACGATTCTTTGGACTTGGGAAAATTGAGAAAATCACGATTCTCTAGATTTGTGGATTTGGAGAAAGTTGCAATTCTCTAGCTTTGTTGGATTTAAGAAATTCGCAATTCTCTGGACTTGGGAAAATTGAGAAAATTGCGATTCTTTGGAATTTAGAATTTGGTGAAAGTCACGATTCTCTGCTTGGTTATTTTTGAGAAAATCTTGATTCTTTGGTTGTTGCACTTATAAAATAACACGACTTTTTGGCTGCCTGGTTTGCAAAAAAGGCAATTCTCTGAGAGGTCATGTCTACCTATTTTGACCCCTAGAAGCCTGATTGGACATAACTTTCTCATATGAACTCTGTTTTGAGTGATTTTGAGCTTCTTGGAAAGGATTGGGATTGGGAACCCAAGGGAGATCCAAAGGATTTGAGTAATACAAAGGAGAAAAAAAGACTCTCTAAAAATACTTGAATCACACTGTCTCTCAAATAAATTGAACTTTAAGCTTGATCCAACCTTGGGATATTTACAGGTCCATTGAGAGCCATTCAAGGGAGTCAAAGCAAGGTGGCAAGTTAGCTGCAAGGTTGGGAATGTGTATCTGAAGCATTCAAGTGTGATCAATGGAGAAGCAACTTGAGGTTGGAATTATTCTTAAACCTCTCAGTCAATTCTTAGCTTAGGCTAAATATGACTAACGATATTGATTAATTAGGGTTGCGATAGGTACGAATTAAGTCCAAGAAAACCCTAATTTCTCAAGTTAAAGCATAGCTAAGATATTGTTGTGACAAAATCTAAAGGAAAAGAAGTTAAGTGGATCAATCACATCTCAAAGTGCAAAAAACTCAAGTACCCATAACGATTTTTTTTTCAAGCAAGATTATACTCGAGAAATATATAAAAGAACAAATAATTGATTCGAAAGAATATTGCAACACGGTTGTACTTGGGAAAATTGGGATTAGTAGACAAGGCTTATGAACCTTAGGTCAGATAGATACCTAGGCCAAGATAGACAAAGCATCAGATCATTTGAAGCTAGTGTCAATCACACAGCTAGGTCATGGGCACAACAACTTAGTGGTTATCCCTACATGCTAAGCTTGGAAACAAGTGATTCTTTTAGCATGAAGACACCTGCAACTAACTCAGGTGTTTCCTATCTACAAACACCAAAAGGTCAATATAAGACACAGTTATAGTATATTAGGACCAATTGATTAGGTGCATGCATTTATGAGGATGGTTTGAGGCGATCAATTGTCCAACTCAAAAATCCCGATCAACCCTTTGGACTTGAATGCCCAGTGGTTAAGTTTGAAGATGGTTCATATATTGATAAGCAGGGAACCATGTATGTAGTTACGAGCTTACCAGATAGGATAGATGAGTTTGGAAATATCATTCCCGAGAATGAGATAGGAGACCTAGAGCAAGGAGACCTAGGATGAGAACCCAAGACACCTAGAGGCAAATCGGTCTTAACTAGAATACTCACACCAAAATGGATTCCCCACGATAACAAAAGCATAGAATTCTTCTAGAATAGGGAGACAGATGAAACCTTTTGTAGGTTTAAGAACGATCAACCTAGCAAAGTAGGAAATGTCACGCTATATGAATTTAAAGATCTTAATACCCCTCGAAAGGTCATCTATTTAGACAACACATCGGAGAGAGTATTCATGGTAACAGAGCAGGGCAGACATACATACACTTGGCATGGCACATTGATTTTTTCACTACAACATATCAACTGAATACCGACGGTCAGTGTACGGACGTGTAGCTGTCGGCGTCGGTATACCCCTTGGGAAATTTGGGAAAGCTGCATTGCCTCGGAATCATAGCTGCGTCGGTTCTGAATCACAACGTCAGTAAAAGCGTCGGTATATTGCTGAAACTACCGACGCACATACCGGCGCTCCCTTTTTAACTGGGCCCGAACCCGAAATTTGTCATTTTCGAATGTAGAACTCCCTTCGAGCTCGCGCACACCAACAGCAGAGCAAAACTCTATTTGTTACCTCTCTCTCTCTCTCTCCCTCTCTCCCTCCCTTTCCTCTCTCTCTCTCTCTCTCCCTCCCTTCCCTCTCTCTCTCTCTCTCCCTCTCTCTCTCTCTCCCTCCCTCTCTCTCACTATCTCTCTCTCTCTCTCCCTCTCTCTCTTTCACTCTCTCCTCCTCTCTCTCCCTCTTTCTCTCTCTCCCTCTCCCTCTCTCTCTTTATACATACCTCTATTTTTGTAGATCTGAAGTTTTGGTTTTGCTAATATGTTCTTTGTTTGATTTTGCAGGAGAATTTCGCATCAAAGCTTTGGAAATTCGATGAAGAAGCACTTCAAGTGGAATACCTGCACATACATCAATGTAAGTAAAACATATATCCTTCTTTATATTTTTGTTTTCTAATATCTTCTCTTTATTTTTGTTTGAGAGAGAGAAAGAGAGCGAGAGAGAGAGGGATATGCATATGCATACATGCATGCATGCATATGCATTCATGTGCATACATGCATGCATATGCATACACGCATGCATGCATATGCATACATGCATGCATATGCATACATGCATGCATATGCATAGATGCATGCATGCATGCATATGCATACATGCATGCATGCATATGCATACATGCATGCATGCATATGCATACATGCATGCATGCATATGCATACATGCATATGCATGCATGCATACATGCATACATGCATGCACACACATGCATACATGCATGAATGCACATGCATACATGCATGAATGCATATGCATACATGCATGCATGCATGCATACATGCATGAATGCACATGCATGCATATGCATTCATGCATGAATGCACATGCATACATGCATGAATGCACATGCATACATGCATGAATGCACATGCATACATGCATGAATGCACATGCATACATGCATGAATGCATATGCATACATGCATGCATATGCATACATGCATGAATGCACATGCATGCACATGCATGTATGCATATGCATGCATGCATGCATGCATGTATGCATGTGCATTCATGCATATGCATACATGCATGCACACACATGCATACATACATGAATGCACATGCATACATGCATGAATGTACATGCATACATGCATGAATGTTCATGCATACATGCATGTGGATGCATGCATACATGCATGAATGCACATGCATGAAAGAAACTTGGAGAAGCTTGTCGAAGGTAGAAAAGTGCGTTTCTAAGCGACGAAGTTTGGTCAAGTCAACCGGCACAAGACCAGCCCTTGAGCTTATGGAGACTCAAATAGACCTTATAGGTATGCTATAAGTGCAAAGAAACACACTATGTACCTTGGAGCATCAAGGAGAATGAGTCGATACAAAACAGATAGGTTCGTGGGTCGACTAGCTCAAAAAACTTACTATCTATGGAAGAGACAATGAACTTCAAATGCCCATAGCGACCAGCGTGATTACAACTAGAAAAAATCCTTTTATGGGAGTGATACAAATAGGGTTGAGTGTATGGAATGCACAAAAGTATAAGGAATAAGCAAAATATTCTATAGGAATGAATGCGACATTCACCGGTGGTACTTCTTGTTTTTCAGGAATACGTAGAGATTGACCCCGAGGCAGAAAAACTCAGATTTCTCCAAATCTGCTGCACCAAATGCTTTGATAATTTACAGGCATAAACTAGACACTAATACCTTTCCAATGAGTCCTCTTTCACTCAATTTGGAGCTCTGAGGAGAGAGCAGCAGCCTCTGCAAGATTACTGTTGGCGAAGAAGATGATGCAGAAAATTGAAGGAGCAAGACAATGATGGTCACAAGTGTATGTATATTGCTTCCATGTATAATACAAGTGATTTCAACTCCTTATATAGCCTCTAGGAGTGTTCCACGACTTTTACAACTTGAATTTGAATTCAAATGAAGGTGGGAATGGTTGTTGGAGGGAATCAATTCACTTCCCTACAATCTAGGAAAAGTGAAGATCTTGATTGATCTACTTTTAGGTGATTTGATTTGCTTGATTGAATGCAACTTCAACCACCAAAATTTCGTGCGATTTTGGCTCTATATTTCTACCTTTACATGTGTCAAGCTCAAGGCTGTTACAATGGTAAATGAGCCATCAAAATATTCTAAAAAAAAATACAATAAATGAGCATATGAAAAAGAACTCTCCAATGGATATTCTTTCGATGCGATAGCCTTTGATGTAGATCAAATCCACCTCAAGCATAGTGTAAGTTTGATGTTCCAACAGCTCCCCCTCAAGCTAAAGTATGCTTGAGTCTTCATTCTCTGATAGGTTGAATACCTGCCATAGCTTTGAATCTACAAAGCTTTATTCCATCAAGTGCCTTCGTCATCATATCTGCTACTTGTTTTTCAGTCGGAACAAAAGAAATGTCAATCTCCTTTGCCATGAGCTTCTCCCTGATGAAGTGGTAATGGACTTCTATGTGCTTGGTTCTCGCATGGAAAATAGAATTTGCTGCTAGATGCATGGAACTTACATTATCTCCAAATATGTGAGGTTTGGAACTCACAAGTCCCAAATATGTATACAATGCTTCTAACCATATTGCCTCTTGAGTTGCTATGGTCAAACCTCTGTACTCTGCTTCAGTTGAGGATAAAGCAACTATTGGTTGCTTCTTGGAACTCCATGACACTAGCTTTGAACCTGCAAATGCTAAGTAACCAAATGTACTTTTTCTATCATCCTTAGCTCCTGCCCAATTTGCATCTGAGTAGATTTTGATATCCGAATCTGAAGAGTAAGGATAGAATATACCTTCGTTGATTGTACCTTTGAGATACTTAAGTACTCTCTTAGCCGCATCCATGTGTGGTCTTGTTGGTGAGTGCATGAACTGACTAAGCACTCCCACACTATATGAGATGTCTGCCCTTGTGTGAGTAGCATATATCAAGCTACCTACCAAGCTTTGATACTCTTTAATGTCTTCAATTCTCTCACCTTCATAAACACTAAGTTTATGATTCATCTCCAAAGGTGTACCTGCAGGTTTAGTGTTCTCCATTTTGAACTTGAGAAGAAGATCCTGAATGTATCTTCTTTGAGTCAAATACATTCCTTCATCTGTGTATATCACCTGCATACCTAGGAAATATGTGAGCTCACCTAGGTCACTATTTTGAACTCCTCTTGCATGTGTCTCTTGATCCTTTGAATGCCATTTAGATCATCACCTGTCACAATAATATCATCTACATATACACATAGATAGATAACTTCATTGTGATCCCTTTTGATGAATAGAGAAGGATATGAGCTGCTAGCTTTGAACCCTTGATCTTGAAGATATGTAACCAACCTGTAATTCCAAGCTCTTGGAGCTTGTTTCAATCCATACAATGCTTTCTTAAGTCTGCAAACATAAGATGGATGATTAGGATTTTCAAAACCTGGTGGTTGTGACATGTATACCTCTTCACTTATCCAACCATTTAAGAATGCATTTTTCACATCAAGTTGGAGGAGTCTCCAATTCCTTGCAACAGCTACGTTTATCAATGTCCTGATTGTAGTCATCTTTGCAACTGGTGAGAATGTTTCCTCATAGTCTATACCATGAGTTTGTGAGCATCCTTTGGCAACTACTCTTGCCTTGTACCTGCAAACTGATCCATCTGAATTTCTTTTAACTTTATATACCCATCTGCAACCAATTACCTTTTGATTCGGTGACATTGGAACCAAATCCTAAGTGTCCATTTCCTTCAATGCATCTATCTCTTCGTTCATGGCCTTTTCCCAATTAGGGTTTCCCTTTGCCTCTTCATAGGTTGAGGGTTCCTCTGAAATAGAGTCTTTTGCCAAGTAGATTGAATGCTTTATAACAAATGTGGAATCATATCCATACCTTTCTGGTTGTTTCTTTTCTCTTGCTGATCTTCTAGGTGCTTGTTTGGAGCATTCTCCAACCTCTTGCATCTTTGCTTTGCCTCTTGACTTCCATAGCTTGTAATCCCTTTCTCTTTCATCTTGGTCATCGTCTGTATCACTTCTTGGATCCTGGACCTGTGTATCATGCTTGCTTCCTAATTGATGAGAGTCATAATCAAGATCATATGGTAGTGTTACCTTTTGTTTGTCTTCATCATACCAAGACCTGTGTTCTTCAAACACAACATCTCTACTTGTAGTGAATTGCTTGGTTGAAGGATTGAAGAACCTGTAACCCATCTGAGTTGAATCATATCCAATAAACACTGCCTTTGTTGCCCTTTCATCTAGCTTACCTCTTATTTGTGATGGTACATGAACATAAGCTAAACAACCAAAAACCTTGCAATGTCCAAGACTAGGTTTTCTTCCATGCCATGCTTCATAAGGAGTCATACCTTGAAGTGATTTGGATGGTAGTCAATTGACAAGGTACACTGCAGTTGAAATAGCTTCTGCCCATAGATAATGTGGCAACTTCTTCTCTTCAAGCATTGTTCGGGCTGATCCAACCAATGTCTTGTTTCTCCTCTCTGCAATTCCATTTAGTTGAGGAGAGTACCTAGTAGTCACTTCCCTTTTGATACCTTTATCCTGCAAGAACTCATCAAACTCTTTGGAGAAGTATTCTCCCCCTCCATCAGATCTGAGCTTCTTTAATGATCTACCTGTATGATTCTCCACATGTGCAAGATACTTCTTGAAGCAATCAAATACTTCATTCTTACTCTTGATAAAGTATAGAACAATCCATCTACTATGGTCGTCAATAAATGAGACATAATACCTTGATCCTACCAATGAAGGTTCTTGACTTGGTCCCCATACATCTGTATGTACTAAAGTATTTGAAGCAATCAAATACTTCATTCTTACTCTTGATAAAGTATAGAACAGTCCATCTACTATGGTCGTCAATAAATGAGACATAATACCTTGATCCTGCCAATGAAGGTTCTTGACTTGGTCCCCATACATCTGTATGTACTAAGTCCAATAAGTTGTTGTGGATGTAGCCTTTGTGGTTGAATGGTTGTCTTTGTGCCTTCCCAATCTCACATGCATCACACCTGTTGATCATGTGTTGCTTTGATATGTTCGGCAGTCCTAAAACACTTTGATCCTTGCATATATCCTTCAAGGTTCTTTCATTCACATGAGCAAGTCTCTTATGCCACACTTCAAGCTCACTTAGGGTTTGAGACCCAAAGTTGAATAGAGCTATGTTCCTGGTATCTCCTACTTCAAAAGTAAAGAGCCTACCATGCTTCTCACCTCGGGCTATCTTCTTGAAGCCTTGACATGGATCTTCCACAAAAGCTCCATGTTGGGTGAACCTAACTTGCAAGCCTTTTTCAACTATTTGGCCTACACTTATTAGGTTTTTAGTGATAGTGGGTACATAGAGAACCTTACTCAGAATGTTTGTCCTGCCACTGGAAGCTTTGACATTACCAATCTTCTCTACATTGTGCTTTGTGTCATCCCCTGTTTGCACTTCATGTCTATGCTTTGGACTTTCCAAGTCAGATAGAAGAGCAATGTTGCCTGCAACATGATTCGAACATCCTGAATCTATGTAGAACAAATGATCATCTTCTTTACCTTCTTTGTGGCTTAGATTCATAAGAAGCAATGAGTCTTCATGTGGTTGATCTTCTGAATAATTGTTGTAGTCCCTTCTGTTATAGCTTCTATTGTTGTTGTTGAAGTTGTGTCCACCTCTGCCTCTATTGCCGCCATATCCACCTCTTCCACTTCCTTTTTGGGTCTTCCCATTGAACCAGCAGTTCTGAGTGGTGTGGTTGGTCTTATCGCATATGGCACAAGGTTGAACATTCTGACCTTTGGCTTTGTCTTGCTTTGGTCCTTTCTTCTTCCCTTTCCACTTGCTCTTGCTTGCGAAGTTGGCTTGGGAAGTCTCTTCTTGGTCTTCTTCCTTCTTCTTGCCTTTCTGCTTCTTATCCTTCTTATCTGCATATAGAGCACTAGTTGAATTACCATGATAAGAGTTACCTTCCTTTATGCTATTTTTGGCTTCTTGATTGAAGAGTTGTCCAAGAAAGATGTTGAAGTCTGGAGTTTGCACATCCATGATGAGATCGTAAGCTGTCGTGAAGGATTGCCATTGCTTATCACTTCGAATGCCGTTGAGAATTTGCCTCATGATGACCTCTTCTTCAATCAGCTCTCCAATGGATGCTAACTGATCCGCAACCTCCTTGACCTTGGTAACAAACTCTGTGATGGTTTGTTTAGGTGTCTTCTTCATTTGGTTGAACTCGTTCCAAAGATGATTCTTTTTTGCTTTGGTACTAGCAGAAAAGAAAGTCTCGAGGGCATCGCAAGTCTCTTGAGATGTCTTGCATCCTCTAATATGTGGTAATAGAAAGTCAGAGATAGAGTTTAGTATGTACGACCTTGCTTGAGCATCCCTTGCACACCAAAGTGTGAGCTTATCTGTCTCCTCTTGTGTAGGTCCTCCTTTGGATCTTGGAATAGGCATAGCTTCATCACCTGCTACAATTCCATAAAGATTTCTACCTTGCAAATAGGCCTCCATTCTGATTTGCCAAGCCGCGTAGTTGTGTCGATCAAGCTTCTCGATCATTGAGGGAAAGCCGTCACCCATCTTGAACTAGCTCTGATACCACTGAAAGAAACTTGGAGAAGCTTGTCGAAGGTAGAAAAGTGCGTTTCGAAGCGACGAAGTTTGGTCAAGCCAACCGGCACAAGACCAGCCCTTGAGCTTATGGAGACTCAAATAGACCTTATAGGCATGCTATAAGTGCAAAGAAACACACTATGTACCTTGGAGCATCAAGGAGAATGAGTCGATACAAAACAGATAGGTTCGCGGGTCGACTAGCTCAAAAAACTTACTATCTATGGAAGAGACAATGAACTTCAAATGCCCATAGCAACCAGCGTGATTACAATTAGAAAAAATCCTTTTATGGGAGTGATACACATAGGGTTGAGTGTATGGAATGCACAAAAGTATAAGGAATAAGCAAAATATGCTATAGGAATGAATGCGACATTCACCGGTGGTACTTCCTATTTTTCAGGAATACGTAGAGATTGACCCCGAGGCAGAAAAACTCTGATTTTTCCAAATCTGCTGCACCAAATGCTTTGACAATTTACAGGCATAAACTAGACACTAATACCTTTCCAATGAGTCTTCTTTCACTCAATTTGGAGCTCTGAGGAGAGAGCACCAGCCTCTGCAAGATTACTGTTGGCGAAGAAGATGATGCAGAAAATTGAAGGAGCAAGACAATGATGGTCACAAGTGTATGTATATTGCTTCCATGTATAATACAAGTGATTTCAACTACTTAAATAGCCTCTAGGAGTGTTCCACGACTTTTACAACTTGAAATTGAATTCAAATGAAGGTGGGAATGGTTGTTGGAGGGAATCAATTCACTTCCCTACAATCTAGGAAAAGTGAAGATCTTGATTGATCTACTTTTAGGTGATTTGATTTGCTTGACTGAATGCAACTTCAACCACCAAAATTTCGTGGGATTTTGGCTCTATATTTCTACCTTTCCATGTTTCAAGCTCAAGGCTTTTACAATGGTAAATGAGCCATCAAAATATTCTAAAAAAAAAATACAATAAATGAGCATATGAAAAAGAACTCTCCAATGGATATTCTTTCGACGCGATAGCCTTTGATGTAGATCAAATCCACCTCAAGCATAGTGTAAGCTTGATGTTCCAACAATGCATACATGCATGAATGCACATGCATACATGCATGAATGCACATGCATACATGCATGAATGCACATGCATACATGCATAAATGCACATGCATACATGCATGTGCATGCATGCATATGCATACATGCATGTGCATGCATACATATGCATACATGCATGTGCATGCATGCATACATATGCATACATGCATGTGCATGCATGCATACATATGCATACATGCATGTGCATGCATGCATACATATGCATACATGCATGCATACATGCATGAATGCATGAATGCACATGCATACATGCATGAATGCACATGCATACATGCATGTGCATGCATGCATATGCATGCATGCATATGCATACATGCATATGCATGCATGCATGCATATGCATACATGCATGCATGCATATGCATACATGCATGCATGCATATGCATACATGCATGCATGCATATGCATACATATGCATACATACATATGCATACATGCATGTGCATGCATGCATGCATATGCATACATGCATGTGCATGCATGCATATGCATACATGCATACATATGCATACATGAATGCACATACATGCATACATATGCATACATGCATGCATGCATACATATGCATGCATGCATACATATGCATGCATGCATACATATGCATACATGCATACATATGCATACATGAATGCACATGCATGCATGCATATGCATACATGCATGTGCATGCATGCATATGCATACATGCATGTGCATGCATGCATATGCATACATGCATGTGCATGCATTCATACATATGCATACATGCATGCATGCATACATATGCATACATGCATGTGCATGCATGCATATGCATACATGCATGCATCCATATGCATACATGCATGAATGCATATGCATACATGAATGTGTTGATGTATGAAACACCACAAGAAATGAATTAAGGTGACACTAGAACACCTCTATGGTCACCATTAACTCATTGCCACTCCAAACTTTGAGAAATGATAGCCTAAAGTGAGAACTTTGCTTCTACACAAATTCCTAGTCATCGAAATGACGTACCTTCAGTATTTTGCTAATTTCTCCTAGCTCAAGTATTATTTCTCCATGAAACCTTATAGGCTGAAACTAAAAGAGTAGAGCTTTCCAACAAGCTATCATATGCATCAAACAGATCTCTAGAACTCAAGTTATGGCCTTCACAAGATGACCCTGTATGACCTTCCAAAACTGGAAATCTTTCCTGTTATAGTAAGAGCGCCTGTTTAAAATTAGAATTCGATGCCTAGCATCGACTTGCAACGAGAATTCGATGCCGGGCATCGACTTGGGATGTTTTTGGCCACTTTTTAGCAGGGATTCGATGCCGGGCATCGACTTCCCGCATAAAGTCTTGATCTTTTAGGACACCAAAACTATAGGTGATTTCATGCACACTTACAATATGACTTATCAACTGGAATTCGATGCCAGACATCGAGTTGCTCCAACAACATCATCTTTTCAAGAAGATTTGGTAGTAGATAAAAATCAGATATGAAGATAAGGACTTATCAAGTGAGATTCGATGCCACGCATCGATTTGCTTGGAAAACTTCAACCTTTCAAATCATTACACAGAAGACAAACACTGGAGATGGAGGAAGAAGACTTATACACAGAACTTTAACTAGTTCTTGTCATAACTATGAAAACTCAGAAGCTTACAAGTGCTTTCTCGCTCAGAGAAGCCCGACTATACTCAGTCATACAAAAATGAGTTCTTCTCACTTTCTCATTGTCTTCCTCCTTCTTCTTCTCTTCGCGTCAGTTAATACTAACTAACTTATATAGACTTTCTCATTCCCGTGACTTTTGAAAAACTTCTAGAACTAAAGTGAACTAACTTTACAAGTATAATACATTTGTGAATTTGTCCCTTCACATAGGTATGGGGTTTTCTTCCTAAGATTTGACCTTCAAATATATGTCCAATTAGTGATTGTTTCTCCAACAGCTCCCCCTCAATCACTAATTGACATTCCCTGTTTCTTCATATCATCTTCTTTTCTTTTATTCCTGCCATGCTTTTGAATCTGCTGGTCTTCACACCATCCAAGCTCTTTGTCATTATGTCTGCTAACTGATCTTTAGTAGAAATGTACTCCACTTCAATCTCCTTCTCCATTACCTTTTCTCTGAGAAAATGATATTGTATCTCTATGTGCTTTGTCCTTGCATGAAATACTGGATTTGCTGCAAGATAAAGTGAACTCATATTATCTCCATGTATTGTAGGTATACCTTGATCAATGCCTAAGCTCTTGAACAATGTCTGCATCCATATGACTTCCTTAGCTGCTTCCACAAGTCCTTTGTACTCTGCTTCAGTTGATGATAATGCTACTGTATGTTGTTTCTTTGAACACCAACTTACAAGCTTATCACCAATGTATATCATGTAACCATGAGTTGATCTTCTGTCATCTTGGTTACCTGCCCAGTCTGAGTCACTGTAGGCTCTCAACTTCAAATCTGATGTAAAAGGATAATATAATCCTTCCTTTATAGTTCCTTTGATATATCTGAGAACTCTTTGACCTGCAATCCAATGTGGGTCCTTTGGACAATGCATGAATTGTGACAAAACTCCCACTGCATAACTAAGATCAGGTCTTGTTAGTGTAGCATAAATCAAACTACCCACAAGAGATTGATACTTCCTCATATCTTTGTAGTCTGCACCATCATATTTACTGAGCTTGTGATTAACTTCAAGTGGAGTTGAAGCTTCTCTGCAATTTTCCATATCAAACTTCTTCAACAAGTTCAGAAGATACCTTTCTTGTGACACATATATGCCATGATTTGTATAAGTAACTTCCATTCCAAGAAAGTATGACAACTTTCCTAGGTCACTGATCTTAAACTCTTTCTCAAGTAATCTCTTTACCTCCTTGATTCCTTCATCTTAAGTACCTGTGATTATAATGTCATCTACATAAATACAAATGTAGATTGTACCTTCCTCTGTTCTTTTGATAAGTAGACTTGAATCTGCTTTTGAACTTTGATATCCAAGTTCATTCAGATACTTCACCAGTCTATAGTTCCAAGCTCTTGGAGCTTGCTTCAATCCATACAATGCTCTTCTCAACCTGCAAACAAAATTTGGATACCTGGAATCTATAAACCCTTGAGGTTGTTCCATGTATACCTCATCTGATATGTATCCATTCAAGAATGCATTCTTTATATCCAATTGACTTAGAGTCCATCCTTTTGAAGCTGCAATAGCAATGATTGTCCTTATAGTTGACATCTTAGCTACGGGACTGAATGTCTCATCATAATCTATGCCATAGGTCTGGGCATAGCCTTTCACCACCAATCTAGCTTTGTATCTGGCTATACTTCCATCTGCAAGCTTCTTCACTTTATAAACCCATTTATTTCCAATTACTTTCTTACCATTTGGTTTAGGAACAAGTTCCCATGTCTTGTTCTCCTCCAGTGCATTGAACTCTTCCTTCATTGCTTCTTCCCATTGCTTCTTACCTTTAGCTTCATCATAGTTCTGAGGTTCTTCATCATCTTTGACCATATATGCATAGTTCTTCTGAGTTATGTAAGAAGTATCATAAGAATACCTGGTTGTCTTCTAGTCCTGCTTGACCTTCTTGGTTCACATTCTTCATAACTTTCTGGATACACTTCTTCATCAAATATAGGAGCTTCTTCATTTCTTCTTGTTAATCCACTTGTGGATGTACTTGCTTGCATATAGTCTTCATCTCTATTTACCTGCACAATTGATTTTCCTTTCTCACATCTTCTTACCTCTTCTTCAAATTCCTCAGCTGTATGACTTTGATCTGCATACCAACTTTTCTGTTCATCAAATGTAACATCTCTAGAAACAATAAATTGTTTGGTTAAAGGATTCCACAATCTGTAACCCATCTGCTTTTCATCATAACCAATGAACACATATTTTTCTGCCTTTGGTTCAAGTTTATGCCTAAGCTGTGATGGCACATAAGCATATGCAATTGATCCAAACACTCTACAATGATCTAGTGTTGGTTTCTTACCCCACCAAGCTTCATATGGAGTCATTCCATTCAGAGCTGCACATGGTAATCTATTCACAAGATATGTAGCTGTATTTACAGCCTCAGCCCAAAGATAATTTGGACAGTTCTTCTCCTTTAGCATAGCTCTAGCAAACTCAACCAAAGTCCTGTTCCTTCTTTCTGCTACACCATTTTGTTGTGGTGTATACCTGCAAGTTATTTCTCTCTTAATACCTGCATTCCAAAGATAATCATTGAACTCTTGGGAGCAGTATTCTCCCCCTCCATCAGACCTCAGTCTCTTAAGCTTTTGACCTGTGACTCTTTCTGCATATGCATGAAAATGCTTGAAAGCTCCAAACACTTCTGATCTTTCCTTCAAAACATATAATGTTATCCATCTTGTAGCATCATCAATGAAAAGAACATAATACCTTGAGCCACTGATAGATCCTTCTTTTGTTGGTCCCCATACATCTGTATGAATGAGCTCAAGTACTCCATCATGTTTGAATCCTTTCTTTTGAAATGGTAACCTGTGTGCTTTACCCATTTGACATGCTTCACATTTATAAACCATATGTTGACTTTGCACATTTGGTAATCCTAGTACAGACTGATTAGCAACCATAGCTTTAATTCCTCTTTCATTGAAATGACCTAATCTCTTATGCCAGAGATCAAGTTCTGTAATCACTGCTTCACCATGTGTGAGCAAAGCTTGACCAATGTTCCCTTGCACTCTTAAAGTAAAGAGTCTACCTTCTTTCTTACCAGAGACAATCTGATTATATCCATTCTCTGGATCTTCCACAAAAACTCCTTCATTTGTAAACCTGACTTGAAAACCTTTTTCAACTATCTGTCCCACACTAATCAAGTTTTTAGGTATTGTGGGAACATACAAAACATTGGTTAGCAAATCTGCTCCACTCTTACATTTCATCTTTCCAATTGAATGTACACTATGTCTTGTATTATCACCTGTTTGAACAGTATGACTAGAAATGCCTTTTTCCAATTCTGACATCAATTCTATGTTTCCTGACAAATGATTAGAACATCCAGAGTCAATGTAAAATACCTTTAGATCTTCTTTATCTGATGTGTTGATTGAGTTCATCATCAATGATGTATGACTTTCATTCTGTGTGTCATTTGCATAGTTGTAGTAGGTGGTGTTGTAGGATTGATTATGTCCCCAACTTCTTCCTCCACCTCTACCGTAGCCTCCTCTTTGACTTTGTCTACCTCTCTGAAAATTACTTTGATATCTTCCACCTCGACCTCTGCTATTGTTGTTTTGATTCTGGTTTGATCCTTGTTGATTGTGCCAACAGTCATGAGCCAAATGATTACTCAATCCACAGATCCAGCAAGCCTTCCTTTTATTATTTTGATTACCTCTACCTCTTCCAAAACCTCTTGCTCTTCCTCTACCAGTGCCTTTACCTCTTGCATAATAAGCTTGAGAACTAGACTCCTCTTCATCCTTTGCTTTACCTTTATCTCCTTTCTTCTTGTTCTTCATGTACATTGCAGAACTTTGTCCTTTATCTCCATCTCCCTTCAAGTCTTGCTCATATGTGAGCATCAAACCAAGCAACTGGTTCAAGTCTGGAACATAATGATTTAATGAAAGTTTTGTTGATAAGACAAAAGGTTTCCACCTTTCATCCCCTCTCAAACCTGCAAGTAATTGAGCAATCAATCTGTGATCTTCAACATCTTCATCTATGGATCCAAGACTATCTGCTAGATCCTTCATCTTAGTGACATAATCACTAATGGTTTGACTTGGCTTCTTCTTGAATGTTGTAAACTCTGACCATAGACTTGCTTTCCGTGCTTTAGTAGTACTTTGGAAATGATACTCCAATGCATTCCATATATCTTCAGATGATTCCAATCCTCTGATGTGTGGTAGCAAATGATCAGAGATTGTATTGTAGATGTATGCTTTTGCACTTGCATCCTTCTTCTGCCAATGCTTTAAAGCATCAAGTTCTTCTTTCTTTGGTCGGCTTTCATCTTCAAATACTGGCTTCTCTTCTTCACCTGTAACATATATCATGAGATCCTTACTCATAAGTAAGGCTTCCATTCTCATTACCCATGCGGGGTAATTATCTCTGTCGAGTTTATCAATGGAGATATGATCTGCCATAGTTCTTTTCTTCTGCTGCAACCTGTGAGCTTAAAGGATAAAGGATAATACCTTTTGAAGTTCTTTGTGTATGAGAATACTTTTGAAGTAACCTTTTGATGCCTTGTGTCTTCAAATGCTTCACCTTTCAAACTTTAATGGAAAACTTTACAAAACTTCTCGTACCTTTGTCGTCTTCTGCTCTCGAGAATCTTTCTGCTCTCATACCACTTGTTGATGTATGAAACACCACAAGAAATGAATTAAGGTGACACTAGAACACCTCCATGGTCACCATTAACTCATTGCCACTCCAAACTTTGAGAAATGATAGCCTAAAGTGAGAACTTTGCTTCTACAGAAATTCCTAGTCATCAAAATGACATACCTTCAGTATTTTGATAATTTCTCCTAGCTCAAGTATTATTTCTCAATGAAACTTTATAGGCTGAAACTAGAAGAGTAGAGCTTTCCAACAAGCTATCATATGCATCAAACGGATCTCTAGAACTCAAGTTATGGCCTTCACAAGATGACCCTGTATGACCTTCCAAAACTAGAAATCTTTCCTGTTATAGTAAGAGCGCCTGTTTAAAATTAGAATTCGATGCCTAGCATCGACCTGCAACGAGAATTCGATGCCGGGTATCGACTTGGGATGTTTTTGGCCACTTTTTAGCAGGGATTCGATGCCGGGCATCGACTTCCCGCATAAAGTCTTGATCTTTTAGGACACCAAAACTATAGGTGATTTCATGCACACTTACAATATGACTTATCAACTGGAATTCGATGCCAGGCATCGAGTTGCTCCAACAACATCATCTTTTCAAGAAGATTTGGTAGTAGATAAAAATCAGATATGAAGATAAGGACTTATCAAGTGAGATTCGATGCCACGCATCGATTTGCTTGGAAAACTTCAACCTTTCAAATCATTACACAGAAGACAAACACTGGAGATGGAGGAAGAAGACTTATACACAGAACTTTAAC
Source organism: Ceratopteris richardii (assembly GCA_020310875.1). Classification (NCBI taxonomy): domain Eukaryota; kingdom Viridiplantae; phylum Streptophyta; class Polypodiopsida; order Polypodiales; family Pteridaceae; genus Ceratopteris; species Ceratopteris richardii. Next base: position 117,959,223 of record CM035424.1, read on the forward strand.
TAGTTCTTGTCATAACTATGAAAACTCAGAAGCTTACAAGTGCTTTCTCGCTCAGAGAAGCCCGACTATACTCAGTCACACAAAAATGAGTTCTTCTCACTTTCTCATTGTCTTCCTCCTTCTTCTTCTCTTCGTGTCAGTTAATACTAACTAACTTATATAGACTTTCTCATTCCCGTGACTTTTGAAAAACTTCTAGAACTAAAGTGAACTAACTTTACAAGTATAATACATTTGTGAATTTGTCCCTTCACATAGGTATGGGGTTTTCTTCCTAAGATTTGACCTTCAAATATATGTCCAATTAGTGATTGTTTCTCCAACAGAATGCATATGCATACATGAATGCATATGCATATATGCATGCATACACATGCATACATGCATGCATACACATGCATGCATGCATACACATGCATGCATGCATACACATGCATACATGCATGAATGCACATGCATATGCATACATGAATGCATATGCATGAATGCATATGCATGAATGCATATGCATGAATGCATATGCATGAATGCATATGCATGAATGCATATGCATGAATGCATATGCATGAATGCATATGCATATGCATACATGCATGAATGCACATGCATACATGCATGAATGCACATGCATACATGCATGAATGCACATGCATACATGCATGAATGCACATGCATACATGCATGCATGCATATGCATACATGCATGTGCATGCATGCATATGCATACATGCATGTGCATGCATGCATATGCATACATGCATGCATGCATATGCATACATGCATGTGCATGCATGCATATGCATACATGCATGTGCATGCATGCATATGCATACATGCATGCATGCATATGCATACATGCATGTGCATGCATGCATATGCATACATGCATGTGCATGCATGCATATGCATACATGCATGTGCATGCATGCATATGCATACATGCATGCATGCATATGCATACATGCATGCATGCATATGCATACATGCATGCATGCATACATATGCATACATGCATGCATGCATACATATGCATACATACATATGCATAGAAGCATATGTATACAAGCAAGCATATGTACATGTATGTATACAAGCAAGCATATGCATATGTACATGTATGTATACAAGCATATGTACATGTATGTATACAAGCAAGCATATGCATAGAAGCATATACAAGGAAGCATATGTATATGTATATGTATGCACGTATACATATACAAGCATATGTATACGTGAATGCATATGTATACAAGCATATGTATACGTGAATGCATATGTATACAAGCATATGTATACATGAATGTATACATATACAAGCTTAAGCATGCATATATATACATTGGATGAGATGAGATCTTCATGTTGCATCAGATGGGATCTCCACGTACACCATGGGGTGCACACGATCACGATGAATCAAAGATATATCATATCCGTAATGGAGCTCCTGTTATGGATGCGGCGGGGAAGTCAATGCAGCAACGTATACGACAACTCTGCTCGATCGAATTCGGTCATTCAGTAATGTTAAAATGGACCGAACAGGATAGAGACTCTAAAAATCATATCACACAATGCATATATGAAGAGTACCGGCCAGCACCTGGCAATCCAGTTGTGAGTTCCGATTGGATACAACATACAGCACGCGAGGTGATGTCGCATCGACGATCGGAAGCTCGCGATGCTTTCAAAGCAGGCTTACCAAAGCCTGTATGGCTAGACGCCGAAGAATGGGAATCGATTCAGGATGAGCATCAACATACTCCTGATCGGTATCGACAACAAAGAGATGCGGCCGCCACTCGGTTAGATACGGTTGGAACGTCGCATTTAGGTAGCGGCGGATATGACAATATGCGCTACCAATTTGTAAGTATGATGTTAATTATTGAAGTTGTTTGTGTTAAGTATATTATGTATATTCATCTAACATTTTGCGTATTTACTATAGGAGTTGGCAGTGGGTCGTCCTCCAACGCGAGCAGAAGAATCGTATGGATATCGACATGGATTGACTGCACTGTTACAAGACATAGAGGGGCGCGGTGCAATCGTCTCATGGGAGAATATTCTTGATTAGGTAAAGTTATATCTTGGTTTTGTGTTTCTAGTTGTTGTTTATAAATGTCATGTTAATTGGTTTTATTTTATACATATGTTTTGTTGCAGGATTGTAGGTGTAAATATTTTGATCAATGCCACAATTTTGTATCACACTCCCATACGACAATCATGAACCATAATTTTGTATTCGATTCCTATATGGAAGTGTTTTGTCACATTGCCACAATTTTGTATTACACTCCTATGTGGCAATGATGTACCATAATTTTGTATTCGATTCCTATATGTACGTGCCATTTATGGAATATACAACTTTCTGTACATGAATCATTGTTCATTTTTGTTCATATAAGTTTATGTTTTGGTTGCCATTAGAGTACATAACACATGTACTCAGTTGGGCAGAGTGTACTGTCTTTTGCTAAACAACATCATGCTGTAGCAAAAGACAACACACTCTGCCCAAAAAATTTTGTGCAGGTTTGATCGTCGGTATACGCGTCAGTACATCCAGTATGGTCGCCGGTATATGCGCCGGTACACCCAGCTGGGACGTCGGTATAAGCGTCGGTATATCCGTTGGTATTTCCGGCGCATATACCGACGTATATACTGACGCTTATACCGGTGCCATACCGGCACTTTCTTTCCGACGCATACACCGACTGTAACACCGACGTCGCGCGCGATTTCACGCCCGTTCATTTGCCTCGGTAGCAACCTCGGTATACCCTCGATATGTTGTAGTGTTTATCCACCAAGATTTAATGTTTCACATGGCCTCCAAGGTGGAGGATCATGCAAGGCTCATCAAACCCAAAAGGAAAGAGATAGAGAGAGACCTGAGGTAAGCTTTGCACACATAGTGGGCAAAGATAAATCAAGATTTGAAAATGAAAGACCTGAAAGAGAGAGACATAGAGCACATAGGCATCAAAGAGATGATCATGATTTTCCATTGCCTAGACCTCAAGAGTACCCAAGAGCCCTTAGACCCTCTCAAGTGGTCAAGACAATGAAAAACTACTTTGATGGGTCAAGAGATCCTTATGATCATGTGTCTGAGTTCAAACAAGTGTTAAGAGCCAAACAGGTCAAGAACTTGTTCACTTAGTTCGAGGCATTTGGTTTGACCCTCAAGGGAGCTACCTTAGCTTGGTTTCAACCCCTAAATAGTCGCAACTATCGAGATATAGGTCAACTGCTAGAAGAATTCATTGTAAAATTCTCCAAGAGTGGTATTCGGCATAACACATCATCCTTGATCCTCAGCTTCAAGCAGACACCTCAAGAAACAATGTGACTTGCAGGAAGACGATTCAAAAAATACTTAGAAAGATGCCCTGTGCTAGAGCTACCCACACCGGCCAAACAAATGGCCTTGTTTTTAGATGGCTTACTAAGCACCAAGTTAAGATCATATGTGTACTTGAAAGAGCCTAGATCCATAGAAGGGTGTGTGCAGATGTGCTTTTACATAGAAGACAACTTGGGCAAGGAGTTAGAATTGTCCAAATTCTATAAGGATTCTGATGTCATTCTTCCAAACCCTCCACTGAGATAGATGAGCTAGATGAGCAGGTTGCCAAGAAGCTAGGAGTTCAAAATAGACAAACACCAAGGGTCACCTCCGAAGCGATGTTAAAACTATGGAGGAGACCACATGGCTAATGTTTACCGAATGATGGCTCGACCCCAAGGAAACCCTAATGCTCCATACTGCACTATTGAGAGAAAATGCACAAACAACATAGCTCAAGATCGTCCATACAATAGGCAGACTATCAAAAAAAATTATCAGAAACCTTACCAATAGGGTAGGTATCACAACCAATAGCCATTTCATAGGCAACAACAATATCAACCTCAATACCAATAGCCATATAAGGCACCATATAGGCCATAACCGATCCTAGGAAACCAACCACCACCTCTTGCTAACACAATCCCAGTTAAGGATGCAGTAGCAAAAGAAAACCCTAATAGAGCATTGGTGCAGATAACCCCTTTGGTCTCAGAAGATGACACTCATGCTCATAGTTTTGACTACATCCATGAGGATAGTCCACAAGCTTATTACACAGAGTTACCTGAGCACAATGAGATTTATCCATATCAATATGAGGCACCACCTGTGGAACCAAATTGGGAGCCAGCATTCTCCAATGTCATGTACACAAATCCCAACCCCATGCCCCAGTTGAGACAAGTAAGACCATAAGCACCTAGAGGACTGTGTTTCAGATGTCAGGGCAAACATTTTATTCATGAATGTCCCCACCCATCTATTCCAAGACAAGTACATAACATCACAACCCAAGGCTTTTGTCTTGTGTGCGGTAAAGAACATCTCCTGAGAGATTGTCCAAGGAACCCCTCTAGTATGCCAAAGGTTACACCCATTAATGTGGTAGGCTTAGTGGTGGATTCAAGTTCAAGTAGCATTAATGTGGCTCCTATATAGACAGTTACTAGGGCACAAAAATTAAACCAAGCAAAACCAGCTAAACAATCAGAGTCAACTGAATCAGGAGAGCCTAGTAAAAGAAAGACAAGAACATCAAAGGATAATAGGGAGAAGGCCAATCGTAAGTGGACTAAAAAGTTATCCAAGCTAGGAGAAAGTCTTAAAGATGCAAAAGAAAAGAAGATATTGCCTCTCAAAATCCCTTGCATGCCAAAACTCCATCCACTTCACTTGATCCCACCCCACCACTCATTGTAAATAGACCACAACCAAGGTCTGTTCTTGCAGATCCAACCCTAGAAGACTTGGACATGATGTTCAAGGCCTACCAGGCTCGACTTCAAGAAGGACGAATATTTGTAAACCTAGACAAGAGTTACCCTAGAGCAGATTTAGGGATTGAACATACAAAAATGTGCATGAAAATGGTAGAACTAGCTTAGGCTATGCTAGAGACTGATCAATTGTTCAATGAGACAAATTCTATCAAACCAAGTTTGCACTTCCAAGGCTTACTAGAAAGATTAGAGCAATTGGTAAACAAGCCATAAGTTTCTTCACCTGCACAGGCTCAACCAGTTGTTGAAAGATAAAGCTCACCACCAACAAACATTTATGTTCCTGATTCTATGGATGAGGTCATTCAATTCATCAATAGTCTCAATAGTTCTTGCAAAAATACAAGAAGAGAAATGGGCCAAGGAGAAGGGTAATCCCCCTTCTATTCCAAAAATTGATGATCTTCATGATCAATTTCCCCAAGATGTTCCATCTACTTATGGAGATCAATTAGAGCAACAAGAAGAGGAAATATTAGATTTTGGATCTAATTCTTTACAAGAATTACCACAATTCATAGGCCCATGGGAATTTGAATCTCTTCATATCATAGCTCCCAGAATATTGATAAGAAATGAAGACTCAGTGGTTCCAAGAAACACAGAAGTCGTGAAGAACACTAAGGTACAATGTCATCTCATCGCGGAAGAGCTGCTGAAAGTAAAACTTGAACTATGGAAACATGTGGCGAATCAGGTTCTAGAACTTGGTTCCAATACGTCAAAAGCAGGCTCTAAGCAAAAAGTGCCAGAGATACCTATAGACAAAATCAGAGACATGAGTGAAGGTGAAGAAGTTAATACTTATCTTCCAATCACCTATCAAGGTTACACAACCAAAGCTATCTTAGATTCAGGTGCTCGTGTTGCGATTGTGCCCACCTCCTTGTGGAAGCAATGGGGCAAACCCGCATTAAGACTAACTAGAATGAAGCTTCAAATGGTTAACAACCACATTGAAAGTGTTGGAAGAGAAGGATGGATACCACAAGAGGATGAGTTGGTACTACTAATCACTGTTTGTTGTACCTGCCCTCTTTCACTTCAGATTCGTGTTGTAGGTTTCATTAGCACTAAATAAGTGCCTATGTACTTTGAAGATAATGCTTCAAACAATTAGATCAAAATAGATAACTTTGCAAATAGGTAGTGATAAAAAACTTGCTATTTTGGTCTTGACACCTACTTGATCTTTTGCTCAATGCTCACAGTACAGTAGCAATTAGGAGAATTCCTTTTGATGGTATCTAATTAACTTAGATAACTACTCATTCCAAGTGAAATAACTTAAACTGATCAACCATACAAAGAGAAATGACTTTAGCAAATGGATGCTTACCCCCCATTTTTTAGGAGCTACATAGAGAATGACTGGTTCTGATTGCTTCAAATTTTGATACTTGAAGTAGTCTGTGATCTGGTTCCAACAAGCTATAGAGCATAAAGAATGATGGAGAGGTCACTAAGATATGTTCATCACAAGTACACTGTTCTGAGTAGACATAGTAGAGAGATGAACAGAGATGATCAATGATGTAATGTATTATAGAACAATTTTGTACATGATCATTGGAATAGAAAATGATGCCCAATGATAGTGAGAATAGTAGGCTATGATGGAAGCCACTTAACCTCTACAGATGATGAACAATAGGCTCAAGAATGGAGGCTCAATATCCATGAGATTACAAGTACTTTTTATAATGAGTTCATCATTCAAATTTGAATTTGAATTCTTCTTCACCTAAAAGTGTTCGTCTAAGTTAGGAATGATTCTACTAAATGAGATTCGTAGCTTTTGGTTCTCCAAACTCCACAAAATGAATGGGATTGCAATATTCTCTCTAGGATTTATCTTTTACAAGAAGTAAAAGATCTAGCTTTACAAGCAATGGGTCATGTGACTCATCACATGTTTCTTCATATGATTTTTCAAGTGATGCCAAATGTGAAGGCTTGTCCAATTTTCTCCAATAGGTCCCCCTCAAGCCAAACATTTTGGCTTGGTGTTCTTCATGATTCTTCTTGAATGTCGTGCAATCCAATCATAGATTTAAACTTGCAAAGTTTAGTACCATCAAGTGCTTTGGTTAATAAATCTGCATATTGCATATTTGTGGATACATATGCAAATTTGATGCTTAATAGCTTCTCTCACATAGTGATACTATACTTCTATATGGTTGGTTCTTGCATGATAGATAGGATTGGCTGCAAGACGCAAAGAGCTTGTGTTGTCACCAAATATCATAGTTGAATGAGTGTGAAGTCCCAAATCTGAATATAGCAATCTAATCCATATGGCTTCTTGTGTAGCATTGGCTAATCCCCTATATTCAGTGTCTGTTGAAGATAGAGCAACAGTAGGTTGCTTCTTGGAAGACCATGAAATGGGCTTATCACCTTGATTTCGAGTGCCCTTGAGATACTTCAAAATCCTCTTGGAAGTTTCCAAGTGAGGTGCTCTAGGTTTGTGCATGAATTGAATTAAGACACTTACTCCATAGACTATGTTAATCCTTGTCAATGTTGCATAGTTTAAAATTCCAACTATGCTTTGATATCCTACAATGTCTTCAAGCAAATCACCTTCGTGAGCACTTAATTTATGATTTACCTCCATAGGGGTGCTAGTTATTTTGGCATTTTCCAAGTGGAACTTCTTCAACATGTCCTGCACATACTTTCTTTGAGTAATGTAAATTCTAGAATTTTTGTATACCAATTCAAGTCCAAGAAAATACTTTAGAGACCCTAGGTCCCTGATTTTGAACTCCTGCATCATTTGGTTCTTGATCTGTTTGATGCCATTCGCATCACTACCTATAAGTATGACATCATCAACATACACACATAAATATATCATCTCTGAGTTACTTCTCTTGACAAACATAGAAGAATCAGCCTTGCTCATTGTGAATCCTTGATCTTGAAGATAGGTAGTTATCCTATGATTCCGTGCCCTAGTGCCTGCTTCAAACCATAAAGAGCTTTATTCAATTTGCACACATAATTTACCTTGTTTGGGTCTTCATAGCCAGGAGGTTGAGCCATGTAAACCTCCTCTGAAATCCAACCATTTAGAAAGGCATTTTTCACATCCAATTGATACATATTCTGATTCCTAAATGCAACAACAATTACCAATACTTTGATGGTTGGCATTTTCACCACAGGTGAGAAGGTTTCCTCATAATCAACACCTTGGGTTTGTGCAAAACCCTTAGCCACAAGTCTAGCTTTATACGTGTTTATGGATCCATATGAGTTTCTCTTGATTTTGTAAATCCATCTAGAACCAATTACCTTCATTGATGCCTTCCTTGGTACTAGCTCCCAAGTATCATTCTCTTGGAGTGCTTCTATTTCTTCATCCATAGCTTCCTTCCATTTTTCCTTGGTCTCTACCTCTTCATATGAAGTAGGTTCTTCAAGTAATAAATCCTTACCAAGATAAATGGAATGCTTAGTAACTAAAGAAGTATCATACCCATATCTGATTGGCTTCTTGCTCTCCCTTTGTGATCTCCTTCGAGCTTGGTTGGATGATCCAGGTAAGTCTTCCAACCTTTTCATCTTGGTCTTGCCCTTTGATTTCCATGTCTTGAATTCTTCTAGGTTGATGATGTCCTCATCATTTGATTTGATTTCTTCAATTTGGCTTGGCTCCTCCTTGGTGAGGCTTGGAAATTCCTCTTCCAAGTCATATGACAAATTGACCTTCCTATATTCACTTTCAAACCAAGAATCATTCTCATCAAACACAACATCTCTATTGACCATAAATCATTTCTTGGATGGATTATAAAACCTATATCCTTTGTGATTTAAATCATACCCTATGAAGATGCACTTCTCTGCCTTAGGGTCTAGCTTACCTCTGATTTGAGATGGAACATGCACATAAGCAACACATCCAAATATTCTACAATGATCAAGTGATGGCCTCCTACCATGCCATGCTTCATATGGGGTCATCCCATCAAGGGATTTGGATGGCAACCTATTAATAAGATAAGTGGAAGTAGGTACACTTTTTTCCCACAAGTAATTAGCTAATCTTTTTTCATTAAGCATTGATCTAACTGTTTCCACAATCAACCTATTTCTCCTCTCTGCTATGCCATTTTGCTCAGGGGTATACCTTGTAGTAATATCCCTTTTGATACCTCTATCCAGCAAGAATGCATCAATTCATTGGAGAAGTACTCACCTCCTCCATCTGACCTTAATCTCTTTAGACTTCTTCCTATTTGATTTTCCACAAGTGCAAGATACTTCTTAAAGCAACTGAACACTTCATCTTTATGCTTCATAAAATACAAGATAGTCCATCTACTGAAATCATCAACAAAAGACACATAGTACCTCGAGCCTGAAATTGAAGGATCCTTGCTTGGTCCCCACACATCTGTGTGGACAAGTTCCAAGTAACCCTCATGCATGTAGCCTTTCTTTGTAAAGGGTAACCTGTGTGATTTACCAAACTGACATGCACCACATTTATAGATCATGTGTTGCTTGGATACATTAGGTATTCCAAGCACACACTGATCTCTACATATTTTCTTCAAGGTTCTCTCACCAATATGCCCTAATCTTTTATGCCAAATCTCAAGCTCTGACAATGTTTGGTCCTTGTAATTATAAATTCCAATATTCCTTGTATCCTCAAGTTCAAATGTAAATAGGTCACCTGTTTTTTCTCCCTTGGCAATTCTCTTGAATCCATGTTGGGGGTCCTCCACAAAAGCTCCATATTTGTTGGACCTAACTTGCAAACCTTTTTCCACTATCTATCCAACACTCATCAAATTCTTGGTGATTGTAGGTACATAAAGAACCTTGCTCAAAAGATTTCTATTCCCATAAGAAGTTTTGACATTTCCTACCTTGACCACTGAATGCTTGGTTTCATCACCTGTTTGTACTTGGTGCTTTCCCTTGGGCTCCTCAAGATAAAAAAGAAGAGCTACATTGCCTGTTACATGGTTTGAACATCTTGAGTCAATATAGAAGAGGTGCTCATCATTCATACCTTGTTTTGAAGTCATATTCATAATTAGAAGAAAATCTTCTTGATCCTCTATGTAATTGTTGAAGTCCTTTATTGATTTGTATCCTCCTTGACAATTGTTGTTGTAGTTGTTGTTGTAGCCATGGTTATATCCTTGGTTATGGTTGACCTTCCTCTTGATTGTGAGTAGCCACCTCTTTGATATCCTCTTCCTCTTTGATTCTTGAAGTTCCTATAGCACTCATCTATAGTGTGGTTAGATAGTCCACATATGTTGCATGGGGAAGAGTTGAAAGGTCTCCCCCTACCTTGCTTATCTCCTCTGCCCCTTCCTCTTGAGTTCCTACCTCTCCCTGCATAGTTAGCTTGAGAAGTAGTACCTTCGTCCTCTACCTTTTTGCTTTTCCCTTTTTCTTTAGACTTTTCTTTATCTGTGTATAGGATAGAAGAGTTGTTACCTCTTGATGGTTCTCCATTTTTGTTGAGCTTGGCTTCATGGGTAAAGAGTTGTCCCATGAGTGTGGTAAGATCTGGAATCTACATATCCATGTAAAGGTCCATAGCAGTTGTGAAGGCTTCCCACCTATCATCTGCCTTGATGCCATTGATTACTTGTCTCACTATTTGCTCCTCTTCAATCTCCTCTCCTATGCTTTCCAATTGGTCAGCCAAATCTTTGACTTTGGTCACATAATCTGAAACACTTTGCTTGGGTTGCTTCCTTTGACTCGTAAACTCAATCCACACTTGATTCTTCCTAGCTCTTGTATTGGAAGAAAAGTATTAAGACAATGTATCCCAAGTCTCTTGGGAAGTTTTACAATTTCTAATGTGTGGAAGAAGGAAGTCAGAGATAGAGTTAAGTAGATATGAACTTGCTAAAGCATCTTTGGCACACCATGAGTTGAGTCTTTCAAGCTCCTTTCTTGTAGGTTGTCCTTTGCTTCTGAAAATGGGCATCTTCTCATCTCCTGATATGTATCCATAGAGACTCCTTCCTTGTAGATATGTCTTCATCCTCAAGGACCATGCTTGGTAGTTGTTCCTATCCAATTTATAAATAAAATAAGGGAAACCATCTCCCATTTTACCTCAACTTGCTCTGATACCACTGTTGGAAGAGGTGGATGGATACCACAAGAGGATGAGTTGGTACTACTACTCCCTGCTTTGTACCTGCCCTCTTTTACTTTAGAGTTGTGTTGTAGGGCCCTTTAGATTGCTAATGACACTAAATAAGTGCTTATGTACTTTGGAGATAATGCTTCAAACAATTAGATCAAGACAAATAACTTTGCAAATAACTAGTGGTAAAAAACTTGCTATTTTGGTCTTGACACATGCTAGATCTTTTGCTCAATGGTCACAGTACAATAGATATTAGGAAAATTCCTTTTGATGGTACCTAATTATCTTAGATAGCTACTGATTCCAAGTGAAATCACTTAAAATGATCAACCATACACAGAGCACTCACTTTAGCAAATTCATGCTTACCTCCAATTTTTTTGGAGTTACATAGAGAATGACTAGTGAGCACTTCGAGATGGTTTTCTCCCAATTGGCAAAATAAAATTGCTTCAAATTTTGACAGCTTAAAGTAGACTTTTAGCTGGTTCCAACAAGCTATAGAAAATAAAAAATAATGGAGAGATAACTGAGATATGGTAATCACAAGTACACTATTATGAGTAGATATAGCAGAGAGATGAACAAAGATGATCAATGATGTAATGTATTATAGAACAATGTTGTACATGATCATTGGCATAGAAAATGATGCCCAATGATAGTGAGAATAGTAGGCTATCATGTAAGCCACTCAAACGCTACAAATGATCAACAATAGGCTCAAGAATGGAGGCTCATTAACTGCGAGATTACAAATACCTTTTATAATGAGTTCACCATTGAAATTTGAATTTGAATTCAAATTTTTCTTCACCTAAAAGCGTTCCTCTAAGTTAGGAATGATTCTACTAAATGAGATTCGTATATTTTAGTTCTCCAAACTCCACGAAATGAATGGGATTACAATATTCTCTCTAGGATTTATCTTTTTCAAGAAGTAAATGATCTAGCTCTACAAGCAATGGGTCATGTGACTCATCACATGTTTCTTCATATGATTTTTCAAGTGATGCCAAATGTGAAGGCTTGTCCAATTTGCTCCAACAAAAAGACCTCTAGGATTGTTAGAAGGGATGACTCTAACTAGTTGTGGTGTAGATTTTGAGCACACCTTTGCTATATGTGACTTTGGAAAAAATAATGTCTATGAAATGATCCTAGGAAGACCCTTCCTACGACAACTGCAAATAGTACAAGATTGGGGAACCAACTCCTTGTACTTGCAGCACGTAACGGTCACAACCAAGGTCAATATGAAGGATTATGATTTTAGAGATGTACTGCCCCTACAATGGAATCCTATCCACAAGGTGCAAGACGATTCAATCTCTATGCATGTTGAAAGCTCATTTGATCTATCCGAGATGCATGAAGATACACATTTGTGGATGTGCAAGGTCATAGAGGAAGAGGAAAGACGTTAAAAACTAGAGAAGAAGGAACTTATCAAGGAGCCAGAATGGTTACAAACCTAGCCTACACACCGATGATCTTCCCATATGAGGAATTTGAGCCTCATGGTTGGGCGGAAACCTTAGCCACCATGGACATTGCTGTCACTGAAGAACAGTGGACACCTCATTGTGATGAGGAGGGTTATGATATCTTCGTGTTGATGTGTGAGCTCTTGCTAGAAGAGTGTGACTCTAATGAGGTCATAGAAGAAGAAGAGAATGAAGATGATCTAGAATCCATTGTGATGGATAGTTTCTTTATCTCAGAGGAGCACTATCTAGAGAATGTAGGAGTCTATACCCAAAAAGAAGAAGAACCTCTTACAGGCATTAAAACTATAAATTCAAGGGAGGAAAGTGAAGGTAGTCAAAAGAAAAAGAAAAGAAAAGTAGTGAAACAAGAAGAGCAAGAATCATTGTTTGAAGTACCAGAGAATTTCAAGAAATATGAAGTTGAAGACCGAAAAATTCTCGTATGAATGCCTAAGAGAGAGGCCATCATAGGAGAAGCATATGATAATAAAGAAAAGACCAAAAAAAGTGGTAACCATTGAAGGGAATGAAGAGCGATGTACGTACATAGGAGAAGACCTAAGTGTAGAAGAAGAAATAGATCTTGTAGCTTTATTAAGGGAATATGGGGATGGGTTTGCATGGATGTTGGCACTAGTCAAGGAACTGAAGGATTCACAAGACAAGGAAGCCTACGAAGGGAATCAGAGCGAAGAGAAAGCACAAGCAGACACAGTAGTCAAAGAAGATCTGGCAAGTAGGCCATTAAAATTTTTTAGGCATCAAAGAGTTGGGCACACAAGAAGAAGGAGCAAGCAGGGAGCTCCAGGAAATGTATGTCAAAATGTTAGAAGAAATCCCTACAAAAATAGTGATTTTCATCACTAAAAACCATTTTAAATACCATTTCATATTTTTGTAGATCCATTTTGTGCAAGCCAAGGAGTCCTTGAGCTTGAGGAGCTTTAGAAGTACCTACCTATCAGTTTTCACATTTTTTAGACTCCGTTTGAACCTCCAAATAGGGCAGAGAACCTAATTTTTAACTAGGCCTGACACTAGGTTTAGACAAGGCCAAAACCTAGTCAAAAACTATAAATAGAGCTAGAGAGCTCATTTTTGGGGTGAGCTTATAATTGATTTGAACTTGTATGAGCTTTTTGAAAGTAATCTAAAGAACGCCATTGCTTCTCACTCTTTGTCTTGCGTTGTTTGCTTGTGTGTGTATGTGTGTGCATGTTAGTGTGCTTCGCACTCACGCACTTGTGCCTTCACTTGCTTGAGGTCATCATACCATCCTCACGTCTTCCCGGATTGACATTAAAGGAGGTGCTACTCATCACTGAGCTACACCAAATTTTGGCGCTGTTGCTGGGGATCGAGCTTTGAGGACGAGCGTGTGATGGTAAGACGTAGAGTTGAGACGTTGGAGTCATAGGTATTTTCTTCACTTTTATCTATTTTCTTTTGTTTTTATCATCTCCATCATCATCCTCACCATCTCCCACACCCATCTCCATCATCACGAAAAATTTCAGTTTTTGGTCATATCACCCCACCCATACCATTTCCCTCATTTCACTTGTGAGAGAGAGAGCGAGAGAGCGTTTGTGTGCTTGTGATTTTCTGTGTTTTTTGAGATTTTCTGCAAGAATCGGCATCCCCAGCAGCTACACCAACTTCAGCAGGTAAAAAATTTGATTGTGCAGGTCCCGAGGCGTTGACCTCTGTCAATCGCGACCGACAGAAAAGTTGACTATTTTGCAAAACAAAGTGTATAACCATGATGTGTAGGTGTTGAGGGAGAATCAAGTAAAAAGAAGAAAAGAAGAAGACAACTAAAGAAGCAGCTTCACTAAAAAGAAATATCTGAAGATATATCTCTGCAAGAAGCCCCGCAGGGGCACGCATCAGGCAACAAGGCAAAACACCCAGGTCCTGCACGGTGGAAGAAAGCAAACAGGCTCAAAGCAATACAACAGGGTCAGATGTGTGCAACCAGGACAAATCAGAGGACCAAAAGTTAGAAAGGGGTAGAGGCTGAAAAGTTTAAGAGGGTGACTAAGAACAACACATTCCTAGTCACTAGTGGCGTGCGTGGCAACCCAAGTCAACAGGCAAGACAAATGCAGCAGGCTCTCGAGTAATAGAGCTTGAATCAAGAAGGCCATCAAATCTGCATGTCTGTTTAACTACAGACAAAACTGACCAAGGGATGCGTGCGGAGAAAAGAAGTAATCAGCCAACGAAAAGCTACAGCCTGTCAAGGGACGACAGAGACGAAGAGGGGGAGAGTGTTGCAGAGCTAAAGGAAGTACAAAGCAGAGAAAAACGGGCCCCAAAATTTTTGCGATTTGGACATCATATTTTTGTATCATACTCATTCTTGTAATATATTTTCCGTTGTAAATGCACTAGAGGAGTCCTCTAGATGCATCCCCACAGAAGATTAGAGATTTACCCATGTAAAATAGTAGGAAATTAGTCTTTTAGTGAATAAAGTGCCGGTCTCTTGTGTGAAAGGACCATTTTTAGGGCACTAGTATATAAGTCAAATGTGACTCTTTGTAAAGGACTTTTTGCCATTGTGAGAATAGAGAGCACAGAAATTCGAATTTGTGTCTTCTTCACTCTGTATCTTCTTCTTTGTGAGCTTGTATGCTTGTGTATTGCTTGGAAAGAGTGCTTGTGAGTGTTGTCTATCCATGAAAGTGTTTATTTGCTGTAGGTAAAGTGTGTGCGAAGTGTAGGAAGTGCTGAAGTGTAGGAAAGTGTTTCCCGTGACTCAGTATTTTGCTCATAACTTGAAGTAGGAGCGTCAGAATTGAGTGAAACTACTGCCATTGGATGCGTTTTCTCGAGAGCTTCGAAATGCATATGCTATTCGCTATATTTGAAGTTCGGAGCTGGGAGAAAAGTCCAAAATACTGACGGCTGCTGCATCAAGTATCGTTTCGCCTTGACCAACAGTTGAAGCTTGTTTGGATAAGTCTTTGCCTCATTTACATTCTTTGAGTAGTTCATTTGCATTGACCATTACATGATTGCATGTCCTCATACACTCGGCTAGGTTTGTATACTCTTTGGATTGATAATTAAAAGCGTGTATCCCCACTATATGCACTTGTGAGGGGATTGAGGTATAGTCTCTCTCTCCGCAAGTCCCTAAGTTGATACTTAGGTCAACACACTTTTTGGCGCCGTTGCCGGGGAGTGACGAATCAAACCGAGGCATTCGTGTGATGGTAAGCAGCTTTTGGCATTGAAGTAAGTGGAGGAGTGGAAATCTTCTCTTCTTTGGTAAGTCATTTTCAGCCGCACTTGCTACTTCTCATTCTTGGAGTGTGTGTAGTGATTTGTTAGTTTAGGGAAGTGAGTAGTAGGAGGAGAGTAGGAAGAGAGAGGGAGTAGATTAGAGTAGTTTCCACTTCGTGTCTTGTTGTTTCATTTTCAGTAGATAGGAAAAAAAACCAAGTATAAAAGCCAAAAAGAGTTACTGTGAAAATCACTTGTTTTTGAGCAAGTATCGTGAGAGAGCTGTCGAGTATCGCGTGAGCTATGGCAGAGATCGCGGACGAGGAACTGAGCAAGCTGGGGTTACACAGAGCTAGGGGAAGTGACAAAGAGATCATAGGAGCTACGAAGGTGAGCTAACCCACCATTTTAATCAAAATTTCTCAACAAATCAAGTTAGGAAAGAAAAACGATCTGCGTTAGGTATCGTTAGAGACTTTCAAAGGGTAAAAAGAGGTGATTTGATTGATACAGAGAGTGAGGAGAGGAGAGAGGAACTAGGAAAACAAGGGCATCAAAACAAAACTTAAAAAACATTTCTCAAAAATTGTCTAAGGGTCAAGTATCGTTTTACTCCCGCGGTCGAGTATCGCGATACTTAGCAAGTATCGTTGTGCTCCTGTGGTTGAGTATCGCGATATTTCCCTCCGATCGTGTATCGTTTCATACCGATCGCGATACTTGGTCAGAGATCATTTTGTGAACGATCGTCGATCGTGTATCGTTGATCGTGTATCGTTTCGTGCCGATCACGATACTTGAGAAGTATCGTTTTGATCAAAGATCGCGATACCTCCCAAAGATCGAGTATCGTTTGGACTTTACCGATCGCGATACCTGGCAAGTATCGTGTATCGTTTTGCCAGCGATCGTTTGCGAGAGATCGTGTATCGTTTGGCCTAAGTATCGTGTATCGTCTGGTCTTCAGAGATCGCGATACTTGTTCCGTGTCGAGTATCGTTTCAATCCAAGTATCGTGTATCGTTTGGAGCCAAGTATCGTTTGGCCCAGAGATCGTTTTGATCAAAGATCGCGATACTTGTTGCCAATCGTGTATCGTTTTTGTTCGAAGATCGTGTATCGCGTGTGCCAAGTGTCGTTTGTCCGAAGTATCGTGACAGTCAAGTATCGTGAGAGGTCGTGTATCGCCTGTGCCCAAATATCGTGTATCGTTTTCTTCTAAGTATCGGTATCGTGTCACTCAAGCGATCGGTATCGTCTATCAGATATCGCGATATTTGTCAGGGATCAAGTATCGTCTAAACCCAGAGATCGTGTATCGCGGAATTCTGAAGTTAAGTATCGTGATCTGAAAAATATCTTTTTCAGTCATATCCCAGATAAGGTCTTCTAGAGACTTTGACCTGTAGTGAAGAGTGCCAAAGGCCCAAGGGTAGCAAAGACTGATCAGAGCTTTGAAGTGGATGAACCTGAGATCCGGAAGAACCCTAGGAAGCCGAAGAAGTGTAATTTCTTCTGTAGGTAGCGTAGCAGAGCCAAGTAACCGTTCACATTATTCTGAGACCTCCAGTGAGTCAGAGGAAGAAATTCCCATGGCTTCAGAGGATATGCAGAACACAGTACCCATGATTGGCATGATGTCAATCATTGAGGGAGAGTACAGAACCTCCTTGGAGTATGTGAACACCAACCACAATGAGATCCCCATTTATCTGGATGGTCTAAACAGATCTATGGCCAGGTTAAAGAAAGCGTCAGAAGCTTACATAGTGCCTAGACCAGCAGTCAAGTACGTAGGAGGACTTTACATGGACAAAAGAGATATCCAGTATGTTGTCACAGAACACCCTGAGAACATTAACGAAATTGGTGAAGAAAATAATGCTTCAAACTTAAATGGAGGAGTTAATGAAGAGCAAGGAACTACACCTAGAGGGCGATCTACAGTTGCGAGGATATGGAGAGGAGATCTGATTCCCCAGGATGACACCTTAATGGATGTATATTTGATCAATGGGATGGAGCATCTCCTTAGAGCACATTCCTCAATTTGGGAAGCTGCTCCTAATCCAGTCACCATTTATGAGTTGCAGGATCCTGATTTTTCCACCATTATCACATATCTGGATAAAAATCAGAGAAGATATTGGCCCATAACAGAAGCTGAAAGAGCTGAGTTGAAATATCAGAACATCCCAGTGTTCCCCCCTAGGGACCAAGCCACTAATTCAAGAAACCCACTTGGCACGTCCCATAATGATTCATATCAACAGTCAGGCCAAACACAACAGACACAACAAACTCAAATCCCCGTCAGACCTCCTGTGCAGTTCGCAATGCCAGCAAATAACCCTAACTACCGACCTCAGCCAACTGTGGACCCAAGACATGGAATTCATGCTCCAGTCAGACCGCCGGTAGTAAGAGGACCAGGCATACCAATAGGAAGACCAATTTTCCCAGTGATGCCTAGACCACCCGAAGCTGGAAGACGACTAAGGCCAATCCAAGTTGCCAAATGCATGAGAAATCACTATGATGGCTCTAGTGAACCTTACAATCATATAGCGGAATTTAAACAAGTAATCAGAGCCGAACAGGTAGAAGACTTTTTGATTCAATATGAGTCCTTTGGTCTTACAATGTCAGACACTGCGTTAGCATGGTTTCAGCCATTGGACCCTAATACCTTTCAAAACATGGAGCATGTATACCAAGAAATGATTGAGGAATTTACTAAATCAGGAATTAAAAACAATTCTTCATCATTGATCCATAGCTTCGAGCAAGTCCCTACCGAATTAGTGAGATTGGCTGCAAGAAGATTCAAGCAATATGTAGACAGATGCCCAGTAGAAGAGAGGCCTACACAAAATAAAATGGTGTCATTATTTTTGGAAGGATTGTTGAACGGATCCTTGAGATCATTGGTGTATGTAAAAAGGGTTCAGACTTTGCAAGAATGCATGAAGGAATGCATAGACCTAGAAGATAACCTAGCAGAGGACCTGAAAATACCTCAAGGAAACTTGAAAAGTGAAGATTCGGCCAGTAACTCATCAATTCCTAAAAACAATGTAGAGGAAATAGCCGAATTGTTAGCGAAAAAGTTGAACGTTCAAGGATAGAGGAACTACCCCAATAACCCTATGAGAGTACCCATGCTCAGAAGATGTATGCAGTGCGGAGGTGATCATCCTTCTCACTTGTGTACTAGGGGAGTAGTTCCACCACCTGCTTATGTTTATAATAGACCCACTGTCCCAGGACCTCTACAATATTGCAGTGTAGAACAAAAATACACAAATCACAGCACAGAAAACTGTCCCTACAATAGGCAAGCTGGATCAGCACAGCCATACACGAGACCCTACGGATACCCTCAGAATCGTCAGGGAGGTGAAGCCTTTAGGTATCCCTCTTATCAGCCGCAGGCACCAGCACCACGACCATATGCTTATCAGGGATACACCCAACCACAGCCAGTACTAGGACAACAACTGCCCCATCCTCAGAACGTTGTCCCAGTCAAGATTGCCCAACCTAAAGAAAACCTAGAGAGAGCTATAGTCCCAGCCACACCCTTGGTTGGTAATGAACCATATGACTCATCTTACGACCATAGTCAAGGAGCATATCCCAATTATGAAAGCTCAATGATGGAATATGGACAACTGTATGAACCATATGCCTATGGCATGGAAGTATCAGATAGTTCATACGGTTATGAGCAGGACTATGTGTCATTAATGTATACAGCACCTAGAGCAACCATACCACCCCGACCCATGAACAGACCGCCTGTACCCAGAGGACCATGTTATAGATGTGGAGGTGATCACTATATCAGAGAATGCACATTGCCAAACCCACCACCACCACAACGAATCTGGGAAGGCTACTGTAGTGATTGTGGTAAGGAACACCTTTTCAGAGACTGCCCCAAGAATCCCAACAAGGTTACATCTAATGTACAAATCAACGTAATAGAAGTAATTGAATCATCAGGGAGTGATAAAGAGTACACAGTACCATGGAAAGCAATAACGAGAGCCAAAGCCAGAGAGACCCCTGATAAAACGACGGAGAACGACCAAAGTGACAAGGAAAGGGACACACCCATCCCTCAAAGAGTTGAAGACTCAGAAGAGCCGGAGAAAAGTATTGCAAGTAAAAGGTCCCAGAGATGGAAAAACCGGAGAGATAGGATAAAAGAAAAGAAATTACGGCAGAAAAAGGAAAATGAAAGGAATGAACAAAATTCAAAAGAGGAGCAGAGAAAGAAAGAAGAAATTAAAAATGAACAGTACAAAAAAGAGGAGGTAGGATCATTATTAGCAGACCCAATGCCTGAAGAATTGGCCATGTGGATTCAGGCATACAAAGCACGAGTAAGAGCAGGACCTACCATAGAACAACACGAGAGAGAATATCCAAGAGGCGACTTAGAAAAAGAAAGACTAGAAATTTGCAAAAAATTGATAGAAGTTGCACAACAAACCTTAGAAAAACCTGCATCGCCCTTACCCAATACCCGAATTTCTGAAGGAGAATTCCAAGAGTGTGTAAACACTCATGAAAAGCCCGAAGTAAATAGACCACAGAATGATGAATGTGGTGTTGAGAGAAGGGAAGGATCCATAGTCCCTGAAGTAGAAGGAGAATGGACTAAGGATCTATGGGCACGAGTTCAAGAGGACAAATGGAAGAAAGTGGAAGGAATTGAACCACCCTTTGAAGAATTAGAAGCAGAAAATGAAATAGAGGGTTCAATACTTGAACTAAATTCAGAAGAAATTTTTCCAATGGATGCAAGTGACAAAGGAGAGGAAGATGTAAAGGAACTGCCCAATTACACAGGGGAGTACGAGCACAATTCAGAATTGTATCGCATTCCCTCAATAAGGAAACGAGAAACGAACCCATCAGTCCAAACCTCTGAGATCATACAACACCTTAGAGAGGTAAAAATCCCATGTACCCTAACATTCGAAGAACTGTTGAAGGTAAAACCACATTTGAAAGAGAAATTAATCAATCAATGGGAAGTAAAGGGGGAAAAGAAAGAGATAGCAGACGAAGTAAACACAGTGAGAATTCCAGTGGATAAAGTAGGAGACTTTAGTGAGGGAGATGAAGGAAATACTTGCCTTCCAATTACTTATAGGGGTTACACTACCAAAGCCATCTTAGATTCGGGAGCTGGTGTGGGTATTGCTACCAAAGAAATTTGGGAGAAATGGGGAAAACCAACATTAGGACCAACACGCATGAAAATACAAATGGCAGACGGTCATACGGAAAGACCATTAGGATTGTTGGAGCGAGTAGTCTTCACTACGTGTGGAGTGGAATTCGAACACACTTTAGCAATATGTCACTTCGAAAGGCCAAGCAATTATGAAATGATCCTGGGAAGGCCTTTCATGAGACAGTTAAAGGTCGTACAAGATTGGGGAAAAGACGCCGTATACCTACAACACACAGGAACCACCACTAGAATAAACCTACATACGTACACTTATCAAGATGTTCCACCTCTACAATGGAATCAAATTCATAAGGAGGAAGACGATCAATCGATTCATAGTGTAGGTTCTAGTGATCAATCCTGGATGAACGAGGACACTCATCTGTGGATATGTCAAGCTGCAAAGAAGGAAGAGGAGAGAAGAAAAGGATGGCAGCAGAAACAAGGAATAGCGAGGTCTGTACAAGATCCAGCTTATATGCCACAAGTGTTTCCGGATGAAGAATTCGAACCTCACGGTTGGATGGAAATTTTAGCGACCCTCGATGTCTGTGTAAACGAAGAAGTAGTGACCATGAACGAATGTATCGATGAGGAGGGTTATGATGTTAGCCTGTATATGGTAGTCCTTCAGGAGGCAGAAGAAGGAGAAGTGATCGAGAAAGACTGGAAGGAGGACTACGAGAGCATTGAAATGGAGCCCGAACCCATGGATCTAGGGAGTAGTAACACCAACATAAATATCACCGCCAATGAAAAACACCAGGAACTCACACAGAAAGGGGAATTAGAATTTGAAAGAGAATCAGAAGATGAAGAAAACAAACCCCAAGACCAATTTGAGGTACCAGCTCACTTTAAAAAATATGAAGTAGAAGAGAGAAAAATTGCTATTCAAATGCCTAAAAAGAGAGGCACAGCCGGGAATAGCATATGACAATAAAGAACAAACCAAGAAGATAGTAGTAACGTTAGAAGAAGGAGAAGAACGATGTACCTTCATAGGACAGGATGTCTCATTAGAGGAAGAACAAGAGTTAATTCGTCTCATAAGAGAATATCGGGATGTTTTTGCTTGGACCTATAAGGACTTGAAAGGAGTCGACCCTTCTATATGTGCGCATAGAATCCCCATGACATCCAAAGCCAAACCTTCTAAACAAAGACCATATACTTACAATGATATGTATTCAGCCAAAATAAAGGAAGAAATAGACAAGTTACTAGATGCGGGATTCATCTAAGAAATTGAGCACACAGAATGGGTGTCACCTTTGGTGGTTGTACCGAAAAAGAATGGAAAGTTAAGAGTGTGCATCAATTTGAAGAAAGTAAATGCTGCGACCATAAGGGATAGTTATCCTTTACCAATTACGGATCATCTCTTGGAAAGGGTAGCAGGGAAGGAAGTCTATAGCTTTCTGGATGGCTTTTCAGGGTATAATCAGGTAGCCATTGCTCCCGAGGACCAACATAAAACAGCGTTTGCAACTGAATGGGGAGTATACGCCTTTAGAGTCATGCCTTTTGGATTAACGAATGCTCCAGCTACCTTCCAAAGATTGATGTGTCATGTGTTCAAGGAATTTCTGAGAAAAAGTATGGAGGTATACGTGGACGATCTTTGTACTTATTCAACTATACGATCAGAGCATATCCCTGAACTAGAAAAGATTTTTTGCTAAATGTCGACAATATCGAGTATGCCTCAATCCTGAAAAATGTGTCTTCATGGTTCGACAAGGAAAAATCTTAGGACATATTGTCTCTAAGAATGGGATTTCAACAGATGAAGACAAAATCAAAGTAATTCTGGATTTACCAAGACCGAAGACTGCTAAGGAAGTTCAAGCATTTATGGGACATTGTGGATACTATCGAAGATTCATACATATGTACGCCATAATTGCTAGACCTCTTTATGCATTATTGACTCTATTCAATTGGACCGAAGAATGTGAAAAAGCCTTCAACGAGTTAAAGAATCGATTGAGTTCAGCACCAATCCTTCGAGTTCCTAACTGGAATAAACCGTTTCACATTCATGTGGATGCTTCCAAGTTTGCCATTGGTTGCATCTTAGCTCAACCTGCTGACACAGGAAAATTAGACCACCCTATAGCCTATGCTAGTAGACAATTAAATCAAGCAGAACGCAATTATACTACCACGGAGAGAGAAGGGCTAGGGATGGTGTACGCAGTCAAAAAGTTCAGACATTACCTATTGGCAACCAAATTCAAATTCTTCATCGATCATCAAGCCCTACTGTACCTAGTCAACAAGCCTTGTAATACAGGACGACTAGTACGATGGTTTTTATTGCTAATGGAATTTGATTTTGAGGTAGTAGTCAAGAAAGGAAATACACACATAAGAGCAGACCACTTATCAAGAATGACCCATGGAGAACCACCCATAGGAGTACCAGATGATCTGCCAGATACGTACCTTTTTAACCTGGAAGTATGTCCTCAATGGGCAGAAAAATTGATCCCTATACTTACCCATGGACCTAAAGATGGGATCACACCAAACCAAACCCAAGACCTCTGGAGGTCTAAAAACCTTCACATCATTGCGGGAAGTTTGTATCACCAGGATTCAAGTGGATTATTAATGAGATGCGTGGAAGAAGAGGAACAAGAAATGTGGCTTCAGAAAGCACACATAAACCAATGGAAAACTCATTTGAATGCAAATGGAACGTGGCAAACACTCAAGAGATTTGGCATATATTGGCCAACCATGCAAAGAGATGCACATAACTATGTGTCAACCTGTCAAACCTGTCAAGAACAAATCCCAGATGAGAACTCTACCTTATGCTATTCTACAATAGCACCAAGATGGAGCATGCCACTGGTAAAGTTCTTGAACACTCAAGAATACCCTGACGGAGCTACTTCAGCAAGGAAACGTGCACTTGAAGAACAAAGTAAAGATTATGTCATTATAGGAAAACAACTCTTTAAGCGAGGGAAAGATAACCAATTGCGAATGTGCATTCACGAAAACGAATATCTTTCTGTTTTAGAGATGGCTCATACAGGAGCTGCAGGAGGACACTTCTCTGCAGATAAAACAGCAAAAATGATCCTCTTTGCTGGAATGTGGTGGCCAACCCTACATCAAGATGCCATAACATATGTGCAACGGTGTGATACATGTCAACGAACGAAATATCCAATTAGAAGAGATGAGATGCCACTTAGACCCATGATGAGTGCTAGAGCTTTCACGAAATGGGGAATAGACTTCATAGGACCTATTAGCCCACCAGCAAAAGGATCCCATTCTGAATATATAATTGTAGCCACAGACTATCTGACCAAATGGGTTGAAGCCAGAGCAACCAAGAAAAATGACGCAAGAACCACGGCCAAGTTTCTCTTTGAGAACGTTTTCACTAGATTTGGACTACCAATAGAAATTGTGAGTGATAGAGGTACGCACTTTGTGAATGAAGTTATAGAAGCTTTATTGAATGAATTCTTGGTAATTCATAAGAAATGAGCTCCTTATCACCCACAAGTCAATGGACAAGCCGAAAGTTCGAATAAAATCTTGTGTACAGTTCTCACCAAAATTGTTAACAATGGTAGATCAGATTGGGATAAGCAGTTACATCATGCTTTATGGGCATTTCGAGTAGCCTATAAAACCGCCATAGGCACTACTCCTTTTAACTTAGTGTATGGACAAAATGCTATTTTGCCAATTGATTTCTTAATTCCCACTCTGAGAGTAGCAACTACTTATGAGTGGACAGGACATGAACTATCAGCTCAATTGGATCAAATAGAAAAGCTTCATGAAACTAGGTTACAAGCAGTAGCGGGCATTTATGCTGCTAAACGATGACAGAAAGCCTACTTTGACGCGCACATTAAGGACAAAAATTTGAAGGAAGGAGATTTAGTTTTGGTATACACCTTGAAACAACACGCTAAGAAGTTGCAGAAGAGAGGATATGGTCCATTAATCATTAATCGCATATCTACAAGTGGAGCCATTAGCTTAGCAACCTTAGATGGAGACGTGTTACCAAACTACATCAGTGGATGTAGAGTGAAAAAATATCTAGAACCATTAACCGAAGAAACAATGTCTCGATTAATCAAAGGCAAGAATAGACGCATAGAGGAGGAAAGGATACGAGAAGAAGCGAGACAAGAAGCATTGGAAAGAATAAAGAAACGGAAAGAGTGGATGAGAGAGTGAGATGAAAGATATCGACTAGGAGAAGAACTCATCCCGATGGCCAATTTTAGAGCCACTCAAAACCTAGGATCGCAGAGAACACAACCATATTTAAATTTGGGAGCAGGTAAGACGGAGTACCACTTGGTGGATGCTCTCATTGACACAGGAGCCGCTGTAAGCTGCATCAAGCTTTCTTTGACCCAAAAACTCAAGGAGGTAGTACACCCATCGATGGCACAATTGATAGGAATAGGAGGAACAATTACTCAATGCATAGGTGAGATCACCTTACCTTTACATTTTGGCAACAACACTATGGAACAAAAGCTGTTAGTGTGTCATGATCAAGATTTACTTGAGGAGGTAGTGTTAGGTCAAGACTGGATTTACGAATACGAGGTGACCATTCAATTGGCGTTAGGATACATCTCAGCCAGGATAGGACATCGTGAAGTATTCAGTCTGCTAGACGAACGGCCAATCAAATCTGTGAGCATGGAGCAAAAAGTTCATTCTAATGAACAAAGTCCTGAATGTATGATCACTAGCACTATAGAGACATCTTCATCAAGTACTATATGTGCGGACACATTGAATTCTGCTTGCACACCATCTTCTAGTCTAGCAAGTCATGAGAGTGTCAATCCATCTGAAACCCACCTCACCGAAGCACCATGCATAAGAGAGAATAGTCCTCTAAGTAATTCAAAATCTGTACCCATTAAAATATACCCTATTCCATACTCTAACCAAGCGTGGATAAAGAAAGATCAAGTGGAGGAGTATCTTCGACGACAAAAGCACAACCGACATCAGAACAAACAATCAAAGGAGAAATCAACTCAGTCTGAACAACGGAGTCATCGACGAATTGCTACAATATGGATCCCAAAGAAAGTAGTTGCCGCTCAACAGGATCGTTCCCAAATTTGGATTCCTAAGTCATGCGCTACAAAGAAACCAAACCGAAAGGATGATCCTCAGCACAAGAAGAAGAACTATGGTACACAGGCAAAACAGCCACAAAAAAAGAGTTACTGGAGAAGGAAGGAGTCTGTAATGGCAACCCGAGCCATTCCGAGATTTACAAATCAGATCAAACAGACCTACAACAAGAAGAAAAGAGCCATATTCAGTGGAAGTGGGCAATATACAACGAAGCCCAGCACAATGAAGGAGATTTGGATACCTAAAGACAAAGTAAACGGCATGCATCAGCCAACTACTTCCAGTTGCACACATATGGAGCCTTCGGGACCCAAAGTATGCATGATAGGGCCACATTACAAGGCCAAGCATTCGGCACATCCTTCTTCTATTTCAGGATAGTCAAGCACATTTTCCTCTTGGGAAATAGGAGAGCACTTGTACATATATTAAGAAAAATACTCCAAAATATATCAAAACCGCTTCGGCTATAAATTAACTTTTCTATTTTCCTTTTCAGATGAAAATATAAAAATACCTAAAAATGTGAAAAATCCAGGTATTACCTTTCTCACACCCACGGGAAAGGGACTACACAATTCACTCGGAGCAATATTGAGCTTATGACAAACAAATAAAGGAGGATTTCTGATAATATATGGCAACTAATTCATACTCTATATTGAGTGCAGATGGCATCTACTAGTTCTGAAGCTACCCAAGTGGAAGAGGTCCAGCTTTTCCCACTCGAGTCCATTACAAAAGCAAGAGGTCACTGGTTTCGGGATGATCAACCAGTGGCAGAGCTCATCTTCATGGCAACAATCAAAATTATGGATACAGATCATTACTTTCCAATCATGTCACAGGATTTCAAGACAATAATACAAGGATTACCTCATATTGAAGATGTATGGACACAAGCGGGCATAGAGGCATTTCTCAAATTGCCTATATATGTTCCAGATTTTCAGAGATGTGCACAGGTAATGAATACCATGCAACCTGCCGCAACAAAAATATCAGTTCCAGAAGCACGTGTCTTGGATAAAGTCGGAGTTTGGAAGACAATCCAATTCACACATGAGTTAATCAATAAAGCTTTTGGATGGAATCAAGCAGGTATTACTAGTGTCAAAGACGAGTGCCATGATCCCAAGAAGAGATCATTTTTGGATATAAACAGAATTGACATAGAAGATGCTGTTCGATTGGTGCATCAACACTTTTGTTTCCCAAGCATGCACAGATACACGGCTCCACAAAAAATTGTAGTCCAACTATTATCACATGCCATGAGACAAATAGGAAACAGAATCAATTTAACAGGGTATGTCCAAGAAAGATTGTTTGAAGCCCAGAAGAAGTGGGGACAGAAGAAGTTTTTGAATGGCAGTTCTGCATTAACACTATTGATATATGAAGCTCTTGAGATGAAAAATTGCTTACGGGAGATGCCGAACTCAGAAGGGCTAGCCAAGTATACAAAATCTGCTACGGTCCCTAAGAAGAAGAAAGCAGTAGTTATGGTTGAAGAAGCCGGACCGAGCACACAAAAACCCATGAGGGGTACAAAGCATTTACGTGAGGAGGAAGCCCAAGCTACACTACAATCAAAGAGAACTCATCTCTTACCGAAGATCACGACGGCTCAAATGCCGATTACAAAGAGAGATCTGTCCGCTGCCCTCGAAGAAACACATCAGTACATGCAAGGGCAGGTGAACTTAAACATTCAAGGTCATCATTATAGACAGGCGAGTCAAGAGAAACAAAAACGGAGTCCAGAGAAGACACCAAAACAAGCTGGAAGATACAAAGAACTAGGGATCGAGGATTCCAGTACAAATACAGATTCTAGCCCTGACAAAGATACCTTGGATACTGATATACGGACCGAAACTCAAGAAGATGAATGGAATGAGATCGATCGAGTGGAAGTGACGCCAAGTGGTCATAAAGAAAAGGAACAGAATGTAGAAGATCCCGTGGAACCGGAGCATGTCATTCAATTGAATGATACTACAAAGATAAGCATCAAGGAAGGTCCAACAAATGATACTTATGTAAAACCACCTATTAAAGAGGAAGAACAAACTCCAGTGAGTAAGGAAACGGAGGGGCTACGAAACCAAGAACAGACTGTGATCGAGGTGCCCGATGATACACCTCAAGAAGATAAAGCAAACATGGGGGCTGAGCCAAGGATCCAGCTTCAGATTAGGCAGCCCGATGACACTACATTACATATTGCACAGGGAAAAGATATCAATATCGGAGAAGAACCAAATATACCAAAAACATGGCTTAATGTGGATGTTACTCAACTGAAACCGGTAGTCAAGCAGATGATTCAAACAGCCATGGACACTCAACAGCAGTTGATGGATATAGATGCCGACTATGATCAAGCAAGAAGAGAAAAGAATCAGTTTCAACTCATGAGTGAGCAGCTATCGGCACAATTGATTGCAGCACAAAAAGAATTAGCAATAAAAAATACGGAGGTGCTAGCAATCAAGCTACAACATGATGCATCCATCGCTCAGAATCAACAGATGCATACACAATTAACGGAGTTGCAAAAATTACACGATGCGAGCGAGGCTGAGAAAGAGAAAATGAAAATGAGAAGCATGCTATTAGAGCAACAACTCAAGTTGTATATGGAAGAGAACGACAGCCTACGCAACAGAAATAAAGAATTAATGAAGTCCTTATTATATGACCAACCAATTGTACATCAGGAATCCACAGAAACCACAGAAAAAGAATTCAGAGATCAGATCTCACAATATGAAGAGCTGCTAAAGCAAGAACAAGCCAAGATAGAGGAATGGAAGAGCAGATACACCAATGAAACCAGTGAATTGAAGAGTCAACTACAAAAGGTGAATGCCAAACTGATCCAAAGCTACAGTGAAAACATGGATCATGTAGCTGACATAGGTAAAGAATTGCTGGCCACTAAAGAAACACTCAGAGAAGCCATGCAAGAGGTAAAAGAAAAAGATGAATGCATAGCACGATTGAAGACTCAGATGAAAGAGAAAACACCGATCGGGACACCAGTAGTGCCGGCTACGGAAAATCCTACTGACGAGGTAGAGGTAAGTCCTCTATCTCACCCGATCTATAATTCTCCACTACATGAGCAGTTGGCCGACATACATGACGAACATCCAATGCCATATACTACAGAAATAAGTCAGAAGGAACGGGCACTAGTGGTGTCCCGATTGACGGAAAATTTTGAAAATGAAGTGGTCAAAGTGATGAAAGAGGCCAAGATCAAAGGTAAAGACCTGGACAAAATTATGAAGCCATTCAATATTCCATACGGACTCTTGAAGGAGAAAACAAGACGTTATATAACAAAGATTACAAAGAAGAGTCCAGATGAGCAGCTGAATTTCAAACACGACACATTCGCATACACTCAAGCAGAGTTTGAAGCTGCACAACCAGTGTGGCGACGAAAGTTTTTGGAGAAACATCCCACACTACGAGTGCATTGGCAAGCAGCACCATATACATTCCAGGTAAACCCTTCATTTTGTCCAATACCACGCAGAAGGGATGCCAGGGAATTTTTGGATTTGCAAAGAAGCGGCACTATAAATAAACAGTGGCTCAATTATCCTATGCTTCCGAGCCTGCCACATAACTACTTGCCAACGGAGGATTATATGGTCAAAACTATAGAATTTTGGCTACAGAATTATGCGACAGTACCCGATTTAACTGTCAAAATGATCAACAAAATACTTAGCATGATCCTTACAGTTTTAAAGGTATTCAAGCATGCGGCATACACCTTTTTGAACTTCATAGGTATTAATCAGGGCACGGAAATACTCATTTTTGATCTATCCGTTATGCCTAGCCGCCCAACAATAATGGCTTATTATTCCAGATTAATGTTCTTGCCAAGTGTATATATGCAGACTTTCGAAGAAGCTTTCTTTACAGGATTTTTTGAGATGGATTCAGAAATCTTTTTGAAAATGTCATCCAATTTAAATGCCAGATTAGTGGCATATGAACTCAGCTTCTTCGCAGATCACAGACAGCCACCCAATGACGGTGTGAAGGCAGAACAATGGAAACAACTCATGATACGTGAAGCAAATCTGCTGAATGATACAGAGCAAAGAGTATATCAACTATATGCCCGTCCCTTATCAAAGCCTGTCGGGGACGACAGAGTCCAGGAGGGGGCAGTGTTGAGGAAGAATCAAGTAAAAAGAAGAAAAGAAGAAGACAACGAAAGAAGCAGCTTCACTAAAAAGAATATCTGAAGATATATCTCTACAAGAAGCCCCGCAGGGGCACGCATCAGGCAACAAGGCAAAACACCCAGGTCTTGCACGGTGGAAGAAAGCAAACAGGCTCAAAGCAATACAACAGGGTCAGATGTGTGCAACCAGGACAAATCAGAGGACCAAAAGTTAGAAAGGGGTAGAGGCTGAAAAGTTTAAGAGGGTGACTAAGAACAGCACATTCCTAGTCACTAGTGGCGTGCGTGGCAACCCAAGTCAACAGGCAAGACAAATGCAGCAGGCTCTCGAGTAGTAGAGCTTGAATCAAGAAGGCCATCAAATCTGCATGTCTGTTTAACTACAGACAAAACTGACCAAGGGATGCGTGCAGAGAAAAGAAGTAATCAGCCAACGAAAAGCTACAGCCTGTCAAGGGACGACAGAGACGAAGAGGGGGAGAGTGTTGCAGAGCTAAAGGAAGTACAAAGCAGAGAAAGACGGGCCCCAAAATTTTTGCGATTTGGACATCATATTTTTGTATCATACTCATTCTTGTAATATATTTTCCGTTGTAAATGCACTAGAGGAGTCCTCTAGATGCATCCCCACAGAAGATTAGAGATTTACCCATGTAAAATAGTAGGAAATTAGTCTTTTAGTGAATAAAGTGCCGGTCTCTTGTGTGAAAGGACCATTTTTAGGGCACTAGTATATAAGTCAAATGTGACTCTTTGTAAAGGACTTTTTGCCATTGTGAGAATAGAGAGCACAGAAATTCGAATTTGTGTCTTCTTCACTCTGTATCTTCTTCTTTGTGAGCTTGTATGCTTGTGTATTGCTTGGAAAGAGTGCTTGTGAGTGTTGTCTATCCATGAAAGTGTTTATTTGCTGTAGGTAAGGTGTGTGCGAAGTGTAGGAAGTGCTGAAGTGTAGGAAAGTGTTTCCCACGACTCAGTATTTTGCTCATAACTTGAAGTAGGAGCGTCAGAATTGAGTGAAACCACTGCCATTGGATGCGTCTTCTCGAGAGCTTCGAAACGCATATGCTATTCGCTATATTTGGAGTTTGGAGCTGGGAGAAAAGTCCAAAATACTGACGGCTGCTGCACCAAGTATCGTTTCGCCTTGACCAACAATTGAAGCTTGTTTGGATAAGTCTTTGCCTCATTTACATTCTTTGAGTAGTTCATTTGCATTGACCATTACATGATTGCATGTCCTCATACACTCGGCTAGGTTTGTATACTCTTTGGATTGATAATTAAAAGCGTGTATCCCCACTATATGCACTTGTGAGGGGATTGAGGTATAGTCTCTCTCTCCGCAAGTCCCTAAGTTGATACTTAGGTCAACAGTAGGCCTAGGGCATCCTAAATGTGTCAATCGCGATCGACCTGTCAATCGCGATCGACCTTTCAATCGCGATCGACAAACCATGACGGACACTTGCCGATCGACACGTCAATCGCGATCGACACGTCAATCGCGATCGACAGAGTCAACGACCGACTGAACACGATCGACTGAACTTACGCGTGACACGTGTCAATCGCGATCGACCCATCAATCGCAATCGACCAGTCAATCGCGATTGACAGCCACGATGGACCTATCAATCACGACCAACGCAGTCAACGATTGCTTGACCACGACCGACAGACCCTTGCGACGGACCTGTCAATCGCGATCGACCCATCAATCGCGACCGATAGAGTCAATGACCGACTGACCACGATCGATTGAAAATCCAGGCCACGTGTCAATCGCGATTGACCCATCAATCGCGACTGACAGCCACGACAGACCCATCAATCACGACTGACAGCCACGACGGACCTGTCAATCGCGACCGACATGTCGGTCGCGATTGACCTATCAATCGCGACTGACAGAGCTTGCGAACGCGATTGACGGGCAAATTTGACCAAGTTTTTAGGGCAAAAAAATAGTGGTCTAAATTGTTTGGCAAATTGTGGGGAACTTTTAAGGGTTAGTAGAGCATTGTGAGGCCTATACCCAGAGCATTTTGAGAAGTCCTGTCTACCGGTTAACCTGTTTTAAATCCTGTTTTAGCCCCAAAACACTGAACGGACATAACTTCCTCATACGAAATCCGATTGCAGTGATTTTTGTTTTGTTGGAAAGCTCGTGGGGAGTATTATTAGTTGGGATAAATTGAAGTTGCTTATATCCGGGGTAGGAAAAACTGAGGGTCCCTTGGGATTGTTGTTCATAAAGGCAAAATGCAATTTAGTTAGTGAATTACATGCATGAAAGTGATCTGTCTGTCAACTGAATTCAATTCTTGAGCTAATTGTGGACTTTTTTAGGTTCTTTGAGAGCATCAAAGGGTACTCGAAGCAAGAGTAAGTGCAAGCTTGGGAACACGCTTCCTCGGCACACGAGGGCAACACACAGGGAAAGAAACTTAAGGTTGGAAATTCTCAACACCCTCTGTCAATCCCTATCATAGGCTAAGTACGGATAGAGGTTTTGATTAATTAGGAACACGTTAAGAACAACCAAGCCCAAGAACTCTAATCACTCAAGTGCAAGTGCTAGGAGATTACAATTGCGAAACAACCTAAGGGAAAATAATTTAAATCGAGCGACTGCACTCAAAGTACGATAAAAACTTAAGTGTTCCTTGCGACGAAGATTAATTGGACAAGAAGTGACACCCTAAGAGCAATTAAAAAAGAACAAGTAACTGATACAAAAGAACTCAGCAACGCAAAGTGTACTTGGGAAAATTTGAGATCATTCAATTGGGCATATGAACCTTAGATCAGGACGACACCTAGGGAGAGATAGACAAAGTCTTAGATCTTCAGAGGCTAGTGTCAATCATACTGCTAGGTCTTGGGCCCAGCAGTTGAGCCATCATTCGTACTACCCTAGCTTTGAGACTAGCGAGTCTGAGATGTCCCACAGTATGGAGAGACCTACAGGAAGTTCTGGAGTGCCATATTTACATAGGGTGGAAGGCCCTTACAAGACGCAACTCGAATACCTTAGGACCAACCGATTAGGTGCTAGCATCTATGAGGACGGCCTAGGAAGATCTGTGGTCCAGATTAAAAACCCTGACCAATCCATTGGACTAGAACATCCAGCGGTCAAGTTTGAAAATGGAGTGTACTTGGACAAAGAAGGGACAATATATGTAGTCACCAGTCACCCAGATAGGACAGATGAATTTGGGAATGTGATCCCAGAAATGTACTTAGGTGACCTAGAGCAAGGAACCATGGGTGTAGAACCTAGAACCCCCCGAGGCAAATCTGTTCTCATTAGGATTATTACACCAGAGTGGATTCCCCAAGACAATAAAAGCATAGAACTACTCCTGAACCGAGAGACTGGTGAAGCCTTTTGGAGGTATAAATCTGATTAGCCGAATGAGGTAGGAACAATCATGATATATGAGTTCAAAGATCCTGATAGCCCAGGCAGAGTGACCTACTTAGATCACGCTTCAGAGAGGGTCTTTGTGGTTATAGAAAATGATAGGCATGCTTACACTTAGAAAGGTGAATTTATTTTCCCCCAACCAAGATCGAATGTGTCCTTTGGTCATCCCGGAGCTGGAACATCCCATGTTCATGGAACTCAAAGAGACAGACATAGAGATAGTCTGGAGGTAAGCTTTGCCAACCCAGTGGGAAGAGAAAGAACGAGAACTGAAACAAATAGAGTGGAACCTGAGGGACTTAGAGCCCCAAGGAACCAAAGGAATGCTGATGATTTCCCTCTGCCAAGGCCTAGGGAACACACCAGGATTTTGAGAGCGACTCAGTTAGTTAAGTCCATGAAGAATTACTTCGATGGCACAGGAGACCCATATGATCATGTGGCCGAGTTTAGGCAAGTCTTGAGAGCTGAACAAGTTGAGGACCTATTTACGCAATATAATGCCTTTGGTCTAACACTTAGGAACACAACCCTTACGTGGTTTCAACCATTGAATGAGAGACAGTTCAGGAGCATAGACCAACTCTTAGAGGCTTTCATCACCGAATTCTCTAAAAGTGGCATAAGACATAATACTTCCTCATTGATACACAGCTTCAAGCAGACCCCTCAAGAGACCGTGAGACTTGCAGGAAGAAGATTTAGGCAGTATCTTGAGAGATGCCCTATTCCTGAGTTACCCACACCTGCCAAACAAGTGGCTTTATTCTTGGATGGACTGCTAAGTACCAAATTGAGGTCATATGTGTACTTGAAGGACCCTAGGACCATAGAAGAGTGTGTACGCATGTGCATTGACATTGAGGATAACCTAGGGGAGGAACTGAAGCTTTCAAAAATCTACAAGGATTCCGATAGTGCTTCTAGCCTCTCTTCCTCATAATCCACATCAATTGAGGAACTTGCGGAGAAAGTAGCTCAAAAACTAGGTGTCTCTAGTAAACAAATTCCTAGATTTTCCCCAGTAAAGAGGTGCTATACTTGCGGTGGTGACCATATGGCGAACGTATGTCCCATCATGGCTCAACCCCAAGTGAACCCTAGCAGCCAATACTGCACCCTAGAACGGAGATACACAAATCACACAGCACAAGACTGTCCATACAATAAGCAAGCGGTTAGACAAACCTACCCTCAGCCCTATCCACAACAGGGAAGATACCAGAACCAATAGCCTCCACAACAATATGGTAGACTGTAGCAATCCTATCAACAACCCTACCAAAACCAACAAAGGCCACAACCTGTGTTAGCTCAACAACCTCCAACCCCCGCTAATGTGATTCCTGTAAAGTATGCAGCAGCTGAGGAAAATTTGAATAGAGCTATAGTGCCAGTAACACCATTGCTTTCAGAAAGTGATCCTAGTGACCATAGCTTTAATTCTACACATATTGATAGTCCCCGGGCTTACTACATGCAGTCTCCTGAACATGGTGAGTCCTACTACAGTGAAGAACCAAGTGAACCTAGTTGGGAGCCAGAGTACACAAATGTAATGTACACAAACCCTAACTTTAGATGTCAGGGAGATCACCTCATTCGTGATTGCCCCTTACCTCCACCTACACAACCCCAGTCAGTGACAATTCAAAGCTTTTGCCAAGATTGTGGAAAGGAGCATCTCTTACGAGATTGTCCAAAGAACCCCAATAATATGCCAAAAATTACTCCTATCACTGTTATTGGGTTAGTAGTAGACTCTATAGGAAGTGTGACGTCCACTGCACCAGTACAGGTAGTCACTAGAGCTCAGGCATTGCAGCAAAACCAAGGGGTAAGCCAAGAGAAGAGTGTAGAGGTTAGTGAAACCGAGAGCATAGCCAAGAAACGGTCGAGATCCTAGAGGGATAGCCGAGAGAGAATGAAAAGACAATGGTCTAAAAAGATGAGCGACTTAGAAGAAAGCATAAGAGAAACAAAAACCAAAATTGTTGAACTCACCTCTCAAACAAACTCTCACATACCACCACCACCCTCATTTCCATCACCATCTAACCCACCATCTGTCCACCTACCTCAGACCATCCCACCAACCCCTAGAGTAGGATCAGTATTAGCTGACCCCACTCCTGAAGACATAGACATGATGCTTAAGGCATATCAGGCCAGAATCCTAGAAGGGCCAAATATGACGGAGCATGACAAGTGCTACCCGAGAGCTTACCTAGAGATAGAAAGAACCAAGCTTTGTGCGAAAATGGTCGCATTGGCTTAGACCATGTTTGAAGCCAATCGTCTCTTCAACTACTCTGGCTCAGCTAAGACACAATTGCACTTGGATGGACTTCTGGAGAAGTTAGAGAGCATAATTGCAAGGTCTACCAAGGAAGAAAAAAATCAAGGAAGAGATGAGGCAAGCAAAAGAATAAGCCTTCCCCCACAGGAAGCTTTTGTGCCCAATTCCACTGAACCAGACACCTCCTCTTCTATGAATAGGTACACACCAGAATTCCTACGAGAGATTCAAGAAGACAAATGGGCTAAAGAAAGTGAAGTCCATCCTCCCATTGAACTTGTGGATGACGCACATGATCAATTCCCACAAGATATTCCCTCTATTTATGGAGAGCAGGAGAGTGCACAAAGTCAAGAGAGATTAGACTTCGAGTCTAATTCTTTACAGGAATTACCCCACTTCACAGGCCCATGGGAAGCCAAGTCTACTTGTATGAGAGCACGCACAGTCTTGATAAGAAACGAAGACTCAGTCATACCTAGGAATACGGAGGTAGTGAAAAACACTAAAGTGCAGTGCAACCTCACTTTAGAAGAGCTACTCAAAGTTAGGCCAGAGTTATGGAAACATGTAGCCAAACAAGTACCAGAGATAGCAAAACCTCGTTCCCAGGTAGGTTCTCATAGGACAGTGCCAGAAATTCCTCTAGACAAGATAGGAGATATGAGTGAAGGTGAAGAAGGAAACACCTATCTTCCCATTACCCATCAGGGGTACACAACTAAGGCAATTCTAGACTCAGGTGCAGGAGTTGCTATTGCTACCACTTCCCTATGGAAGCGGTGGGGCAGCCAGCACTCAGGCCCACGAGGATGAAATTGCAAATGGCTGATGGTCACATAGAGAGGCCTTTAGGACTACTTGAAGGAATAACTCTCACTACATGTGGTGTAGAGTTTGAACATACGTTTGCTATCTGTGATTTTAGCAAGAACCATGCCTATGAGATGATTTTGGGAAGACCATTTATGTGACAGTTGCAAGTGGTCCAGGATTGGGGAACCAATTCCTTGTATTTGCAACATCTAGGTGTTACAACCAAAGTCAATCTCAAGGATTACTCTCATAGAGACGTGCCGCCTATTCAATGGAATCCTATTCATAAAGTCAAAGATGATATAGAGTCTGTGCATTCCATAGGATCTGGATCTTCATGGATGCATGAAGACATTCACTTATGGATGTGTAAGGTAGCAGTAGAAGAAGAGAAGAGAGAGAAAGCCAGAGAGGTAGGTGCAAAAGAAACCCATAGATCCATTCAAGACCCAGCCTATGCACCTGTAGTATTTCGTGATGAAGAATTTGAGCCTCATGGTTGGGCAGAAATTTTAGCAACCATGGATGTAGCCATCAATGAAGAACAATGGACGCCCCACTGTGATGAGGATGGCTATGACATTTCAGTTTTCTCCATAGAGCCAATCATGGGAGATGCGGTTTTAGAAGAGTGTGAACCTAGCCCTGATGCATTTGAGGATGCAAGTGACTCCAATTTAGAGTCCATCATTATGGACCCACCTTTTGCATCAGATGAAGAATACTTCTATGAATTAGAATTTCAACCCCAAAGACGTGGAGAGCTTACAAATGATGTAAGGTTAGCCACACAAGTCACCCCTAAGGATGAAGCAAAGAAAAGAAAGAAGAGAGAAGTCACACCAGAAGAGGAAGAATCTCTGTTTGAGGTCCTTGAAAACTTTAAAAAGTATGAGATAGACGATAGAAGAGTCATGGTAAGAATGCCAAAATGCGAGGCACAATCAGGAGAAGCCTATGAGAACAAAGAAACCACCAAGAAAATAGTGGTAGCCTAGAAGAAGGAGAGGAGAGATGTACTTATATAGGACATGAACTGACGGAAGAAGAAGAGCACGAATTGATAGCCTTGCTAAGAGAATACAGAGATGTATTCGCTTGGAGCTACAAGGATTTGAAGGGTGTTGACCCAGACATATGCTCACACACAATTCCCATGACCTCAGACGCGAAACCCTCTAAGCAAAAGCCATACACATATAATGATAACTATGCTGCTAAGATCAAAGAGGAGATAGATAGACTGGTAGAAGCTGGATTCATCTATGAAATTGAGCACACTGAGTGGGTATCCCCCATTGTAGTGGTGCCCAAGAAGAATGGAAAGCTACGTGTATGCATTAACTTGAAGAAGGTTAATGCAGCCACAATTCGAGATAACTATCCGCTTCCCATCACAAAACATCTCTTAGAAAGAGTAGCAGGCAAGGAAGTGTACAACTTCCTTGATGGATTTTCGGGCTACAATCAAGTAGCCATAGCTCCAGAAGATCAGCATAAGACAGCTTTTGCCACAGAGTGGGGCATATTTGCTTTTCGGGTAATGCCATTCGGGCTTACCAATGCTCCTGCAACCTTTTAGAGACTGATGTGCCACGTGTTTAAAGAGTTCTTGAGGAAGAATTTGGAAGTCTATGTTGATGACCTCTGTGCTCATTCCAACATTAGACAGACACATATACCAAAACTCAGGCAAATCTTTGACAAATGCAGAGAATATCAAGCCTACTTGAACCCAGAAAAGTGTGTTTTCATGGTCAGGCAAGGCAAGATTCTAGGGCACATAGTGTCAAAGAATGGCATATTCACTGACGAAGAGAAAGTGAGAGCCATAGCAGAGTTACCTAGGCCAAAGAACGTCAAGGAAGTACAAGCTTTCATGGGGCATTGTGGTTATTACCGACGGTTTATACACATGTATGCCATCATAGCAAAGCCTCTGTACGGACTTCTGACCAACTTTGAGTGGACTGATGAATGTGAGAATTCCTTCATTGAGCTTAAACGGCGATTATGTTCAGCACCAATCTTGACCACACCAGATTGGAATAAGCCTTTTCATGTTCATGTAGATGCATCCAATTATGCTATTGGGTGTGTACTCGCACAACCTACGGGCGAAGGTAATATGGATCTTCCAATTGCCTATGCTAGTCGACAGTTGAATGCAGTTGAACGGAATTATACCACCACTGAACGAGAGGGATTAGGCATGGTATATGCAGTTAAAAAGTTTAGACACTATTTGCTTGCAAATAAGTTTAAATTTTTTACTGATCATCAGGCATTGTTGTACTTGGTAAACAAGCCATGCAATACCGATAGATTAGTAAGATGGTTTCTCTTGCTAATGGAATACGACTTTGAGGTTGTGGTGAGGAAAGGGAAGACTCACTTGAGAGCAGACCATCTCTCTAGGCTCACATCGGGAGAAGCCCCACAAGGAGTATCAGATGACCTTCCTGATGCTTACTTGTTTAATCTGGAAGTTGTACCTCAGTGGGCTAAGCCATTAGTGCCAGTATTGATATACGGGCCTAACCACCCAGTCATAAACACTCAAGGTAGAGAAGTAGTAAAAGCCTAGAAGTACCATATCATGGCAGGAAGCTTGTACAAACAGACAGATCAAGGGATATTGGCTTGTTGTGTGGAAGAGGACGAGTACGCAAAATGGTTGCAATTAGCACATGTAGGAGCATTAGAGCAACACTACTCAAAGCAAAGAACTTTACAGACACTTAGGAGATTTGGAGTGCATTGGCCTACTATGGAAGCCGATGTCCAAAAGTTGTGCAAGGAATGCCCAATCTGTTGCACTAAACCACTTGTGGAACATGCCACTCTATATCAAGTGTCCATAGTGCCAGATTGGAGTGAACCATTAGTAGATTTCCTGAGGACGAAAACATTCCCTCAAGATATGGCACTGGCCAGACGAAGAAGTCTAGAACAAGAAGCCCTAGATTACTCACTCATTGGTGATAATCTATATAAGCGTGGTAAAGATGGTTACCTGAGACTATGTGTCCATGAGAGCGAATATCTCAAGATCTTGGAAGCAGCTCACCAAGGTGTAGCATGAGGACATTTTGGACCAGATCGGGTGATCAAGGCAATACTATTTGCGGGCTTCTGGTGGCCGACCCTTCACATGGATGCACATACCTATGTGAAACGGTGTGATGTCTGTCAGAGAACTCAGTATCCTATACGCAAGGATGAGATGCCACTGAAACCCATGATGGGTGGACGTGCATTCTCTAAGTGGGGAATAGACTTCGTAGGTCCTATTAATCCCCCAGCTAAGGGTTCACACGCTGAATACATCATTGTTACCACAGACTATCTAACAAAGTGGGTAGAGGTAAAAGCTACGACAAAGAATGATGCTCAGACAACTGCTAAGTTCCTATTTGAGAATGTGTTCACAAGATACGGGCTACCTATAGAGCTGGTAAGAGATAGAGGCACTCACTTCTTGAATGAAGTTATTGAAAATCTGCTCCAAGAATTCTTGGTAGTACACAAGAAGTCTGCCCCCTATCACCCACATGCTAATGGGCAAGCCGAAAGCACAAACAAGATTCTATGCAATGTGCTTACCAAATTGGTGAATAATAAACGCTCTGATTGGGACAAACAGCTACACCATGCTGTTTGGGCATACCGAGTGGCCTATAAAACGGTACTCCAAGCCACACCCTTTTAGATGGTATTTGGCCAAAATGCGGTGCTACCTTTGGACTTCTTGATTCCCACATTGAGAGTAGCACAGGAGCATGAGTGGACGGGTCATGGAACTCTCTTCGAGAATTTTTGACCTTGAACGATTAGGGGAAACCAGATTAAGAGCTGCAACAAGAATATATGCAGCTAAGAAACGACAGAAGGCGTACTTTGATGCCCATATTAAGGATAAAGGATTGAAAGCAGGGGACCTAGTGTTAGTCTACACTTTGAAGCAACATGCGAGAAAACTAGAGAAGAGAGGCTATGGACCTATGATCATAAATAGGATCTCGACTAGTGGAGCAGTCCAATTAGCCACACTTGAAGGCGACATTCTCTCGAGCTACATAAGTGGATGTAGAGTCAAGTTGTATCAGGAACCTCTCACCGAGGAAAGGCTCAATCGACTCAACACTGCCAAGAAATGCAAAAAAGAAGAAAAACGAGTTCAAGAAGAAGCTCAAGCAAAAGCTTTAGAACGCATCAGAAGGATGATGTTGAGACGGCAGGGTAGGGATCAACCTAGGACGGGTGCCTATGAGGATCCAGGATATCATGTGGCAATGTGTGAAGTCTCACGAATAAGTTCCCAAAGAATAATCGATCGATGTCCTTTTGTGACCTTAGAGATAGGACAAGGAGTTAGTGCAAAAATTGTGCGAGCATTGATTGACTCAGGTGCAACCACTAGTGCGGTGAGACTTTCTTAGTGTCGAGAATCGAAATTAAAAGTCAATCCTATAGAAGCATATCTCATAGGATTGGGAGGTGTGGAAACCCCTTGCATGGGTGAGGTGGAACTTCCCCTCTCCATTCAAGATGTTCCAATGACAGTTAAGGTACTAGTGTGTCAAGATGAGGATCTCACTGAGCCTCTAGTCTTGGGTCAAGATTGGATCTATGACCATGCAGTCAACTTAAACCTAAGAAGTGGACTTCTTCAGGTATGGGTAAATCAGAGTCGAATTACAGGTGAGTTAGATAATGGAGCACTCAAGGAACTAGAAAAGGCACAGACTCCTGGTCCTTCCAGGGGTACACATGAAGTCGACCATGCTGTTCTTGTCCAAAGCTATGTGATGCAAAGGAATGATGATCTTAATAAAGAAGTCAAGGACTCAACGGAACTCCCTTCTTTTCCAAAGGCCAGAGGGAGGCAGCAACCAAAGGCAGATCAATTACTGAAGACTACCTATGCTGGAGGCCAAAGGAACGTGCGAAGCAGGATGTCTCAACCATTGAAACAAGTGTGGGTGCGAAAAGGCGAGCGTCCTATTGCGGTCAAGCCACAACAACTATCTCAACTTCCTATTAGTAATCAATGACATGATACTAATAAGAAGACTTCCAAAAATTCTTTTGAGAAAGTGAAATCTATCTAGGTACCCAAGAAGTCGATGAAGGCTGACCCACAATCAAGACAAATTTGGGTGCCTAAGGCTTGCTTACGGGCTCAACTAGTCACACACAAATCACACCATACACGACAGGGTTCACTCACTCAAGGAGCCGTTACCCACTCTTGTTTAATACGCACGAACACACAGTCGCCCAGAAGCATGCACAGACTCACTTGTAAATGGGTCCCAAAAACGCCTCATTCCCGAACAGACATACTCATAAAGCCCTCCAGAGTCTCCACTAAACCAAAACCGAAAGCCATCCATTGTGTTTGGCAGCCTAAAACTTGTAATAAAACCCCCGAACCCCATGTGTAAATTCATCCTCACTTGCTAACTACATCACTCATACACTGCATCTTTCCCTCTAGCTCGTAGGACTATCCACTCATTAACTACACACACAATCATCGAGCACTCACTGACCCACTAACCCATTACTCACCTCATGATAATGTTGTAACAGGGACAAAAAGTGTTCTATCTTGTCCATTACAATATTAACGCATGATTCTATATTCTCACAGAACCAGCAAGCAAGCAATAACAATGGTAGAAGCAGGAGGCACCAGTTCCCAGGCAGGGTCTAGCGTACAGATTGTGGACATTGAAACCCTCCTCCTTGAACCACCACTCACCCAGAGGCCTCAAGAACTTCAAGCGGGTGCATGTGCTCCCTATTCAAGACCCTCCTCAGGGACACACTTCTCAAGTGGGGAAACACGCTCATTGATTTAGTGATGTCGTAGGGCCATTGGGTGATGGCACCTACTTCTGGGAAGCAGAAATTGAGTTCAATGGCAAATGGGGATGCTACCATTTCTTCACTCGCGAATTTGAGAACTATCAGATTGCAAAAGTAATGCGATCGGTATGGACCAAAGCGGGCTTGGATAGCTATTTCAGGGCACATTTGCCTAAGCCAGATTTCCTACGCTGCTCCTATTTGATCAGTACCATCACTCCTAGCAGGGCCAAGGGAGGCGATAACACTTTTGTGCTACCCTCACTGTTGCCAGGTCACGAACTCAAGAGATTCAAACTGACCCTCAATTTGGTACGGGAAGCATTGAACATGCAAGGCATGCATATTCCCACTGAGAAAGAAACAATGGTTCCAGGGAGGATGAAGCATAAGGATCTCAACAAGTTGAAGGACATGGTAGCAATGAAACCTACCATTGCTCTCCACCTACGAACGATCATGCAACATTTTGCTTTTCCCGCCCAAGAACACTTCACTATGCCACCAAAAAAGATATGGTTCAGCTTGTACTTGGCAGAGACAGAGAATCTCACCATCAATATACCACACTGGATCATCGATCAAATACACCTAGCCCATCAACGGTGGAATAAGAAACAGAAAAATGTACTTCATGGATGCTGTGCTCTCACAAGAATAATTTACAGGTGCTTAGCGTATGACGTGCCTATTCAAAGAGCACTAGTATGGTCCACGGCCCAAGAGTTTCAAAGACGACTATCAATGGCGGGTCCTCCATCGAAGAAAATGAGAGGGGGAGTTCAATTACCATGTGCTCAAGCCAGGGGAGCCACCACCACCCCAGAAGTTACCCCTCCACAAACGAGGCATGTCCGACCATTTACCATTCAACTACCCAGACCAAGTACAGAAGGACCCAACCTGGTGTTCCCTCCGATTCCATCGGACTTGGAGTTCCCACAGGGTTACACCCTTGCTGATTTGACAGATGAAGAAATTTCCCATTTGATCAATGAGTCTAATCTAGAGACAGAAGCAGAGCAGACCCAAGGACAACAACCCACTACTACAACTTAAGCCCCGACCCAACTAGGAGTAGTAAAAGTAGAAGAGGAT
Organism: Ceratopteris richardii; assembly: GCA_020310875.1. Taxonomy (NCBI): domain Eukaryota; kingdom Viridiplantae; phylum Streptophyta; class Polypodiopsida; order Polypodiales; family Pteridaceae; genus Ceratopteris; species Ceratopteris richardii. The sequence continues at coordinate 118,003,117 of CM035424.1, forward strand.
GAAGAAGAGACAGAAGAAGAAGAAGAAGCAAACGAGGAATATGATCAAGAACATGACGAACTTTCAGAACTAGCAAGTGCCCCGGCATACTCGGCCCAAATAAAAAGATTATACGAAACCATGAAGCGAGTACAAGAACAACACAAACTGTCGCTCGAGACAGGAAAGATGATCATGAGCCAAATGTTAGCCGAGGAAGGTGTGGATGACATGTTTATTGAATCGATGAACTTGCACGCAGACACAATAGGCTTAGATGAGGCTGTTCATGTAGCCATGACTTATATTCATCGATTTGAGAAACAAGTGCCTACTCGTCCCATGCGATCCAGCAAACAAATCCACATCAATGTATCAGAACCAGGAGGTAACACACAAACAGAAGCACATCAGGCGGAACCACTCTCACTCCCCACCTCACCTCTCACTACACAAGTCATCTCACCACCTGGCACTACCACGCCTATTTCTGCCATTACCACAGTCGTCATGGGAATTCCTCTCTCTCCCGGCATCCAATTTGGAGGAGTTACCATGCCCACTTTCACAACACTCTTCACAAATATCACATCCACCCCACCCACTGTTCCCATCTACACAGTCACACACACGTTCGACACAATGGAAACATCACCAGCCACAACACCACTCCCATCCCCCACGCAGCCTCAATCTCCTATATCCCCCCCCCCCCCACCTACCTCACCACTTGACTCCACAGCATTCACAACTCCCTTCCCCTTCCCCATTCCCCCTGCATCTTCATCTTTCCCTGCATCGTTTAATGTAAATAGTATATTCATGGCATTACATCAATGCGTGTATCAACTTCAGAGTGAGTATCAGGCTCTCGAAGACCGTCATCATCAACTGACTACGAATAATGAACAAATACAGAGACGGCTTACAATTATAGAAGAAGAAAATGCAGACCTCAATCAATGTTACACCACACTCAAGCAAGCTCATCAAACCCTCCTGGAGACACCCCAACCATCACAAGCGCCAGGTGTCAAACAACTCGAAGCCTTACTGGAGGTCTACCAAACAGATAATCTGAGAGTCCGGCGAAATTTGACTCTACTCAAAAAACACATGGCTACAGCCCTTGAAGAAAACAAGCGTCTGCATAAGCAAAACGAAGAAAACCTGGAAGCTACCATGGAAGGCTCTCCCCATGAAATCGACCCAGAACAATTCAAAGCAGTTCCCTCAGAAACAATGAAAACAATCTTGGAAAGCTATGCCGATCTATTAGAAGCACATGACGATTTGGAAAAGGAACGGGATGAGCTACATCGCCAGCTCAGGGAACAGGAGGCACAACTCAAAGTCATAGAAACAACCTCGACTTCAGTGGAAGTAAAGGCATTAACAGAGCAGGTGGCGGAACTGCAGAAGAAGTTACTGGAATATGAAAGACAGCCCTCTCCAGTTGTAGAACCAGAGCCAGATGAATTGGTACCCATTGAGGTGGACGAAACGTATGAGGAACCATATGTTCCTATGCCGATGCCAGGTGGTCAGCAAACCTCATAAGGAATGGACACGTTGGAAGTGGAAGTACCCGAATGGCTCCAGACACTAGAAAAAACAGCTACAACCCATGAAGATCGAGTGGCAATCCAAATCCAATCAATGGCCAAATTAGAAGACACCATCATAAAGTCAGAGTATTTCCACAGTATGTCTCATCATAGATGGATCGGCACCAACGACGATCAGTATGTGCCATACTGTGTACTCCTGGTAGATTACAACGTAGAGATCCAACGACGATGTGGCAAGCCCCCAACTTTTGCCACACAATTTGGGCCCGATGATAACCCAGAGAGTGTTAAAAAAGGATCCATTCATCAACCCACCTGGAGGATCCGTCTTCTCGAGACCTACCCAGAGATGGTTCGTAGTTGGACTAACATGCCACTCTTTATTAAATACAATCCCTATTATGTTCCAGTCTTCCGTAGACGCACCTGGCCCGAGTTTACCATTGTTGTCAAGAGCATCAAAGGCTGTGCAAAGTGGTTAAATTATGTTTATCTAGCACCTCCACAAGGACCTCCCACTATGAATTATATGATTTCTACCATCCGTCACTAGAGCATTCGACTACGGAATACCCCCAATGTGATGGCCCAAATGTGCATGAAAATCTTTGAATTAATGCTGATCACATTCAGGACATTCAAGAACATTAAAGACCCCCACTTCTAAGGAGTTGGCTTCCTTACAGGCAACCAGGATCTGGTATACGACATGAGCACCACCCCATCAATAGAGGTAATATATGCTTGGCATGCCAGAATCAAGTACCTCCCAGCTTGCTTTAAACAGACATTCGAGGAGATGTTCGTAACAGGATTCTGGGAATATCACCCAAGGACAACAACCCACTACTACAACTTAAGCCCCGACCCAACCAGGAGTAGTAGAAGTAGAAGAGGATGAAGAAGAGACAGAAGAAGAAGAAGAAGAAGCAAACGAGGAATATGATCAAGAACATGACGAACTTTCAGAACTAGCAAGTGCCCCGGCATACTCGGCCCAAATAAAAAGATTATACGAAACCATGAAGCGAGTACACGAACAACACAAACTGTCACTCGAGACAGGAAAGATGATCATGAGCCAAATGTTAGCCGAGGAAGGTGTGGATGACATGTTTATTGAATCGATGAACCTGCACGCAGACACAGTAGGCTTAGATGAGGCTGTTCATGCAGCCATGACTTATATTCATCGATTTGAGAAACAAGTGCCTACTCATCCCATGCGATCCAGCAAACAAATCCACATCAATGTATCAGAACCAGGAGGTAACACACAAACAGAAGCACATCAGGCGGAACCACTCTCACTCCCCACCTCACCTCTCACTACACAAGTCATCTTACCACCTGGCACTACCACGCCTATTTCTGCCATTACCACAGTCGTCATGGGAATTCCTCTCTCTCCCGGCATCCAATTTGGAGGAGTTACCATGCCCACTTTCACAACACTCTTCACAATTATCACATCCACCCCACCCACTGTTCCCATCTACACAGTCACACACACGTTCGACACAATGGAAACATCACCAGCCACAACACCACTCCCACCCCCCACGCAGCCTCAATCTCCCATATCCCCCCCCCCCCCCCCACCTACCTCACCACTTGACTCCACAACATTCACAACTCCCTTCCCCTTCCCCATTCCCCCTGCATCTTCATCTTTCCCTGCATCGTTTAATGTAAATAGTATATTCATGGCATTACATCAATGCGTGTATCAACTTCAGAGTGAGTATCAGGCTCTCGAAGACTGTCATCATCAACTGACTACGAATCATGAACAACTACAGAGACGGCTTACAATTATAGAAGAAGAAAATGCAGACCTCAATCAATGTTACACCACACTCGAGCAAGCTCATCAAACCCTCCTGGAGACACCCCAACCATCACAAGCGCCAGGTGTCAAACAACTCGAAGCCTTACTGGAGGTCTACCAAACAGATAATCTGAGAGTCCGGCGAAATTTGACTCTACTCAAAAAACACATGGCTACAGCCCTTGAAGAAAACAAGCGTCTGCATAAGCAAAACGAAGAAAACCTGGAAGCTACCATGGAAGGCTCTCCCCATGAAATCGACCCAGAACAATTCAAAGCAGTTCCCTCAGAAACAATGAAAACAATCTTGGAAAGCTATGCCGATCTATTAGAAGCACATGATGATTTGGAAAAGGAACGGGATGAGCTACATCGCGGGCTTAGGGAACAGGAGGCACAACTCAAAGTCATAGAAACAACCTCGACTTCAGTGGAAGTAAAGGCATTAACAGAGCAGGTGGCGGAACTGCAGAAGAAGTTACTGGAATATGAAAGACAGCCCTCTCCAGTTGTAGAACCAGAGCCAGATGAATTGGTACCCATTGAGGTGGAAGAAATGTATGAGAAACCATATGTTCCTATGCCGATGCCAGGTGGTCAGCAAACCTCAGAAGGAATGGACACCTTGGAAGTCGAAGTACTCGAATGGCTCCAAACACTAGAAAAAACAGCTACAACCCATGAAGATCGAGTGGCAATCCAAATCCAATCAATGGCCAAATTAGAAGACACCATCATAAAGTCAGAGTATTTCCACAGTATGTCTCATCATAGATGGATCGGCACCAACGACGATCAGTATGTGCCATACTGTGTACTCCTGGCAGATTACAACGCAGAGATCCAACGACGATGTGGCAAGCCCCCAACTTTTGCCACACAATTTGGGCCCGATGATATCCCAGAGAGTGTTAAAAAAGGATCCATTCATCAACCCACCTGGAGGATCCGTCTTCTCGAGACCTACCCAGAGATGGTTCGTAGTTGGACTAACATGCCACTCTTTATTAAATACAATCCCTGTTATGTTCCAGTCTTCCGTAGACGCACCTGGCCCGAGTTTACCATTACTGTCAAGAACATCAAAGGCTGTGCAAAGTGGTTAAATTATGTTTATCTAGCACCTCCACAAGGACCTCCCACTGTGAATTATATGATTTCTACCATCCGTCACTGGAGCATTCGACTACGGAATACCCCCAATGTGATGGCCCAAATGTGCATGAAAATCTTTGAATTAATGTTGATCACATTCAGGACATTCAAGAACATTAAAGACCCCCACTTCTTAGGAGTTGGCTTCCTTACAGGCAACCAGGATCTGGTATACGACATGAGCACCACCCCATCAATAGAGGTAATATATGCTTGGCATGCCAGAATCAAGTACCTCCTAGCTTGCTTTAAACAGACATTCGAGGAGATGTTCGTAACAGGATTCTGGGAATATCACTCAGAAATATTTGTACCCAAGCCCTCACATCTCCTCCACTTATTCGCTGTGGAAAGAACCATCCATTCAAAACAATTGCGGGTGCCACATCCAGACGTCCCAGGACCAGTGAATTGGGATGCATTGTTAACAGACCTAGCACGGGGGCTACGATTAGAAGAACACCACCTCGCTTCTGATGTTGTTCAATATTATGTCCAACGCACAGGTAGACAAGGGTCTGTCAGAGACGACAGACGCGAGAGAGGGGTGGGTGTTGGCAGTAGTCAAGGAACTGAAGGATTCACAAGACAAGGAAGCCTACAAAGGGAATCGGAGCGAAGAGAAAGCACAAGCAGACACAGTAGTCAAAGAAGTTCTGGAAAGTAGGCCATTTAAACTTTTCAGGCATCAAAGAGTTGGGCACACAAGAAGAAGGAGCAAGTAGGGAGTTTCAAAAAATGTATGTCAAATGTTAGAAGAAATCCCTACAAAAATAGTGATTTTCATCACTAAAAACCATTGTAAATACCATTTCATATTTTTGTGGCTCCATTTTGTGCAAGCCAAGGAGTCCTTGAGCTTGAGGAGCTTTAGAAGTACCTACCTATCAGTTTTCACATTTTTTAGACTCCGTTTGAACCTCCAAATAGGGCAGAGAACCTAATGTTTAACTAGGCCGGACACTAGGTCTAGACAAGGCCAAAACCTAGTCAAAAACTATAAATAGAGCTAGAGAGCTCATTTTTGGGGTGAGCTTGTAATTGATTTGAACTTGTATGAGCTTTTTGAAAGTAATTTAAAGAACGCCATTGCTTCTCACTCTTTGTCTTGCCTTGTGTGCGTGTGTGTGTGTATGTGTGTGCATGTTAGTGTGCTTCGCACTCACGCACTTGTGCCTTCACTTGCTTGAGGTCATCATACCATCCTCACGTCTTCCCGGATTGACATTAAAGGAGGTGCTACTCATCACTTAGCTACAGTGGACCTATAGAAACTTAATGGGGGTAGATCCAACAATATGTTCTCATATAATCCCCATGACAATTGATGCAAGCCCATCAAACAGAAGCCCTACACATATAATGACACTTATGTAGCCAAAATAAAAGAAGAAATTGTGAGATTGATTGAAGTTGGATTTATCTATGAGATTAAGCATATTGAATGGGTGTCCCCCATTGTATTGGTGCCCAAGAAGAAAAGGAAGTTGCGAGTGTGTATTCAACTTAAAAAGTTAATGCCGCCACCATGATAGATAGCTATCCGCGTCCAATCACTGAACATTTATTGGAGCATTGTCAGAAGTATGTGGACGCTCTGTTGTTGGATCAATTCAACTGCCAAATCCAACAGTGCATGCCAGGTGCTTGCAACAATCTCAGGTGCAATGGAAACTCAAAGAACTTATTAGTCGTACATTTGCAAACCAATTCATCATATTTGTTTTAGTATCATTCATAAATGATTCTTAAAATCATTCATATTCTCATGTATAGTGATGACTCAAATCGATTATTAGTGCTTCAGAAAATCATTCATCTTATCCTGATGTGCATTAGACTTGAACAACTCATCAGTCTTTCTTGATAGATTTTCTCATCCATAATAAGAAAATATCTTTCATATGACAAAATTCAATGTACACAAGATGATGAATAGCTAGAGAGAGAGAGGTAGGAAGCATACACATTGATCAATATCGTGTGCAATTTTCTTCTTTGATTGTGCCTCGTTTCATATCCAGGAAAACAAAAGCACCGTAAATGAGAAAACAAAATTATGTGCATGTTTTCGTAAGCAAGTCATCTTCTTAAAGTAACCACAATTAACAATCACATGAATCTGAGAACAATTAATTTCACATTCCTCATAGCTTCTTGAATGCCATATCAAAATATGCAAGGCAATATGTAACGAATGTCTGAAGGGGGGGGGGGGTTTCTTACAGTTAGCAATTGTTCTGCCGAGAAGGAAAAGGGACTTCTCGATCGACCACTCCTTGTAGGTATTGCCAAAGTTTTGAGCACATCTTTCTCGCCAAATCTTCCAAAGGATCTCTCCCCTAATCGCATTCTAGAACGCCACAGAGCAACCGATCGCTTCACCAATGAGGGCGTACTTCCAATTGATTTGTTCTTGGAGTCCCAAAGAACGACCAAGGACCCTCCATAACCGAAGCGATTTAAGGCAAGAAAAGAAGAGGTGACTAATATCATCTTTGCTACGGCAACATAGCTTGCACCAGGGCAGAATCCCATAGATCTTGTTAGCTTTTGCATTGGTCCATATTCCACGGTGTAGGATTTGCCATAGGAGAACCGACTTTTTGTTTTCAATGAGAGGGTGCCAGATAGACATAAATTTCATGTCCCATCGAAGTCGTGTCCAGTTGAGACACCATTTCTTGCTGAGACTGATGTGAATGTCATTGCAAGCTTCAACATATGGAACCTTGGAGAGGCGATTACCATTATACCATTTAAGGCCCATTGGGTTCAGAGAGTCCTGTCCCATAAGTAGTCTGATTCCAAATCGGTCCCAAGTGTGGTGTCTGGTCAGTAAAAACATTCCATTCCTCGTATGTGACTGCAATAGTAGGGTCAAAGTCCTCAAAGTCCACCCATCTGTTCATGTCCTATTTCCAGAGGTGCCTCCATTGTTTGAATCGCTTATTCAAGAGTCTCTTGGCACTGAGGACATTCCAAGGCTCCACGTTTCTCATGCCTTGGATCGGGAACCAAATAGAGTCGTTTTGTCTCATACCAGCAACCCATTTGCAATCTTCACTGATTCTAATGTCAGGTTTGAATGTGTTCCAGCTCAACCACAAGGATCTTACCAGGATCGATCCTTTGCGTGAGATTGGAATCAGAGAGAATAGGAGGGTGAGGATGTCGAGGTTTTTCCCTCCAGGGTAGCCTACCAAAGTAATCGCATTTGTGTTTCTGAAAATTAATGTGGCCCAAGAGGAATCTCTGTTGCACCACACCTTAATCATCCACTTAGCCGCACGTTTGTTGGCCATGCTGCCAATATCCATAATACCCAGACTTCCATTCTCCTTTCGGCTAGTGCATATGGACCATTTGGATTTAGGCACTCCCCTCCTGTTATGGTCCCCGGTCCAGAGAAAGTTCCTACAAGTTCTTTCTAATTTGGCTACTTCTTGATTCTTCGGTCTCCAACAAGAAAGAAAGTATATGATTGAGGATATGAGGAATGTGTTGATCACCATGGTCGGGCGAGCAAGATTGATTTGCAAGCCCCTCCAGTAGTTAAGTTTATTATTAAGTCTAGCGAGGACCCAAGTCCACCTTTGTTCGAGAGTAACACCGAATCCCAAGGGGATACCAAGAATGCGAACGACCTGACCTGATTGAATGCTTTGGCATCCTTGCACAGTGAGGAGATTGGGTTGATTCACTTTGATAGCCCTGAATGCAGTCTTGGTATGGTTAATTCTCGATCAAGAGGCCTCACAAAATGTGTCGAGGCAAAAGGTTTCCAAGCTGGTATCATCATTGTGAACAAAGGCATTTATGTCATCCGCAAATAGCCTCATGGTCATTTGCCCAGAGTTATGTGGCAAAGTGATGCCTCTTATGTGACCAAGCTCCATCTGTTGCTCCACAAGTCGGCTCAGTCCTTTAGTGGTGATGGCAAAGAGTAGGGGGGCCAATGGGCAACCTTGCCTAATGGATTGTTTCAGTTTGATTGCCTTTGAAAGTTGTCCGTTGACATTGACTTTGGTCGAAGCATTGCCAAGGAGAGTGGAGATCATCCTGAGGAATTTCTGACTACACACGAGGTCTTTTAGCGATTGTAAAAGATAGTCCCATTCCAATCTGTCGTAGGCTTTGTCAAAGTCAACCTTGAGGAACAAAATGCCCTGATTAGATTCTTCAGCGTAGTCCAGACCTTCCTAGATATCAATGATGGCTTCCAATATTGACCTTCCCTTAATGAAGTCTTTGCTAAGCCACTAGTCACTTCCCTCATTTCGAGGGTGGGGCTTCTCTTTTTTCCTCTTGGAGTCTTCTTTCTTTCTTGAGGGGGGGTGCTTTTGACCATGTGCATTTGATTTAAGGGGGCTTTTCCAGGGCATACTTGCCAACTGTTTCCCCTTTTGGAGGCCTCCTTTGGGGGAGGTGGAGAGGTGGTTTCTGGTATTGTTGTTCCAATGATGGAACTTTCATTGTCCAAATTGTCCTCATTACTTATGGTGAATCTGTCTTCTTTGCTAGTTATGTAGTCCTCTTGATTGACCTCATTAGAGGGGGGCCACTCCAAGGGTAAGTTACTTGTACCCGCAAAGTCCCGCAGTATAAGTTATTGAGTGACTTTTCTGGTGTGTGGATCTTCTCTCAAAGTTTCCTTGGGCTTGAGCTTCTCCTAGGGCTAGCTTTCCTTCTTCTTCTAACCTCTGTAAACCCTTCTGAGTCGATTTCTGGGATTTGTTCACCCTTATCTTTCTCTTCCAAGGTTGGGCCGACTTGCTTCCCCTTGAGTGATTGGGATTTGCTGGCCGCTTCTTACTTATTCTTCTGCTTCAGGGGGAAATCTTTAATTCTATGACCTTGTTGACCACATTGAAAGCAAGCATTGGGTAGATTTTTATAAGTGATCTCCTGCACCCAAGATTCCCTTTCACCCAAGTCGACAATAATTTGTGATGGAAGAGGCTTGCCGATGTCTGTTTCCACACACATTTGAGGATGCCAACGAGCATTAAACACGTGTTTTGAGTCCTCATATATGAAACCCCTAACATCTCCGCGCGAGGCCAGTGGCTTGCCAATCGGAGTGATAGTATCCCACAAAAAGCCATAAAGGAAGAAGGAAGATTGGGGAGCTCGACCCAGAGAGGGTACTGAAGGGGTTTAGATTTTTCGGGCATGAAATCGGGGGCCCATTTGAAGAGGCACAGTGTGGCGCATCTGACTTGTCAAAACCCGACACTGAGGGCGTGGAGTGCCATTTCTTCATTCTCAAAAACTAGCAAGAGGTGCCTGGCTGGAAGGAATTGGCACTTACTCACTACTAAGCCACGAGGGAACCACTCTTTGCGAAACCACTGGCGCACAATATCCAGCGGGGTCCTGGGATCGAACAGCTGGCCAATGAAGCAAGTTCTCTTGAGTTCTTCTTGCGCTGAAAGGATGGCCTCGCGATTAAGAGCAACCCGAGGGGCCACTACGATCTCGGAGGAGCTAGGGGCAACATCCGCCACACTAGAGAAAATGGGAGGTAAGTTATTGATAACGAGGGAAGGAACCCTCACATCTAGAGAGGCAAACGAATGAATGCCTCCAGGTTTTTTCTGCTGATTCAGATGTTCCAATTCAATCGTGGACCCATTATGCAGAATGTGGGTCGTCAAGATGAAAGAGCCAACAAATGAGGGTCATCAGGATGAAAGACCCTAGCTCCTTTTTGCAAGAGAAGAAGAAGGGCGGCAAGACTCGAAATCACGAATCTTAAAACCAAAACCAAACAAACTTAAATGCAAATACAAAGACGCTCGATTGGTGGATGAATTCAACTGCCAAATCCAATGGTGCACGCCGGGTGCTTGCAACAATCTCAGGTGCAATGGAAACTCAAATAACTTATTAGTCGTACATTTGCAAACCAATTCATCATATTTGTTTCAATATCATTCATAAATGATTCTTAAAATCATTCGCAAGATATTCTCAGGTACAATGATGACTCAAATTGATTATTAGTACTTCATAAAATCATTCATCTTATCCTGATGTGCATTAGACTTGAACAACTCATCACTCTTTCTTGATAGATTTTCTCATCCATAATAAGGAAATATGGCTCATATGACAGAATTCAATGTACACAAGATGATGAATAGCTGGAGAGAGAGGTAGGAAGCGTACACATTGATCAATATCGTGTGCACTTTTCTTCTTTGATTGTGCCTCGTTTCATATTCAGGAAAACAAAAGCACCGTAAATGAGAAAACAAAATTATGTGCATGTTTTCGTAAGCAAGTCATCTTCTTAAAGTAACCACAATTAACAACCGCATGAATCTGAGAACAATTAATTTCACATTCCTCATAGCTTCTTGAATGCCATATCAAAATATGCAAGGCAATATGTAACGAAAGTATAGTGGCTGTTGCATAATAGTCTTGGAATGAGACAGTTACACAAATAACATCCAAAGGTTTCCTGCACATAATCAAATACCATCTGCAATATGATATGTTTTTGTCTATCTTTTTGTGTCTTTTTGTGTCTCTGTCTTTTTGTATATACCTATATTTATGCACCTTCCATGATGTTATAAATCATTCCAATATGAAATGATGCTGGATTCTCATCTGCTAAAGTCTCGCTATGCAGAGAGGAGTATAAGCAGAAGGGTCAACAACCACAGAAGCGTGATGTTGTCGATATGAAATACCACATGCAAAATATGAATCACAAAGTATACAGCATAAAAAAAAACGGAAGTTCGGCCTTAGCCTACTCTCCCAGACTTGAATTAAATAAGGGAAAAATACAAACGAAGGGGACTAGTGCCCATGGGATCCTCTGAATCCCACAGAGTGGGAGAAACTTTTACACAGTGTAGATGGCTTTACAAGAAAAAGGTTAATCGCCCACTCATCACCCTCATGCGGGGCCCACATGGGTAAAGTGTCTTCTTGATTCCGGAGAGTCGTGGAGCGACCACTGGCTTCTCCCAACAGAGCAAGCTTCCAACTCATATATTTCTGATGCCTAATTTTCATTCCGATGATCTTCCATAGCCTTCGTGGTAGGCCTTGCAAGGCTTACATGGAGTTATAGAGGGGTTGATAAACCTCGCATTCCCATCATGTGGAGCCCACTTGGTCTTAAGCTTATTGTTGACATACTGTAGCTCTTTGTGATGTCTGAAGGGGGGGTTTTCTTACAGTTAGCAATTCTTCTGCCAAGAAGGAAAAGGGACTTCTCAATCGACCATTCCTTGTGGGTATTGCCAAAGTTTTGGGCACATCTTTCTCGCCAAATATTCCAAAGGATCTCTCCCCTAATCGCATTCCAAAACGCTGCAGAGCAATCAATCGCTTCACCAGTGAGGGCTTACTTCCAATTGATTTGTTCTTGGAGTCCCAAAGAATGACCAAGGACCCTCCATAAACGAAGGGATTTAGGGCAAGCAAAGAACATGTGACCAATATCCTCTTTGCTACGGCAACATCGCTTGCACTAGGGCAGAACCCCACAGATCTTGTTAGCTTTTACATTGGTCCATATTCCACGGTGTAGGATTTGCCATAGGAGAACCGACTTTTTGTTTTCAATGAGAGGGTGCCAGATAGACATAAATTTCATGTCCCATCAAAGTCGCATCCAGTTGAGACACCATTTTTTGTTGAGACTGATGTGAATGTCATTGCAAGCTTCGACATATGGAAGCTTGGAGAGGCGATTACCATTATACCATTTAAGGCCCATTGGGTTCGGAGAGTCCTGTCCCATAAGTAGTTGGATTTTAGATCGGCCCCAAGCGTGGAGTCTGCTCAGTAAAACATTCCATTCCTCGTATGTGACCGCAGTAGTGGGGTCAAGGTCCTCAAAGTCCACCCATCTATTCGTGTCCTATTTCTAGAGGTGCCTCCACTGTTTGAATCCCTTATTCTAGAGTCTCTTGGCACTCAGGACATTCCAAGGCTCCACGTTTCTCATGCCTTGGATCGGGAACCAAATAGAGTCGTTTTGTCTTATACCACCAGCCCATTTCCAATCTTCACTGATTCTAATGTGAGGTTTGAATGTGTTCTAGCTCAACCACAAGGATCTTACCAGGATCGATCCTTTGGGTGAGACTGGAATCCGAGAGAATAGGAGGGTGAGGATGTCGAGGTTTTTCCATCCAGGGTAGCCTACCAAAGTAATTACATTTGTGTTTCTGAAAATTAATGTGGCCCAAGAGGAATCTCTATTGCACCACGCCTTAATCATCCACTTAGCCGCAAGTTTATTGGCCATGTTGCCAATATCCATAATACCCAGACCTCCATTCTCCTTTCGGCTAGTCCATATGGACCATTTGGATTTAGGCACTCCCCTCCTGTTATGATCCCCGGTTCAGAGAAAGTTCCTACAAGTACTTTCTAATTTCGCTAATTCTTGATTCTTCTGTCTCAAGCAAGAAAGAAAGTATATGATTGAGGATATGAGGAACGTGTTGATCACCATGGCCCGGCCAACAAGATTGATTTGCAAACCTCTCCTGTAGTTAAGTTTATTATTAAGTCTAGCGAGGACCCAAGCCCACCTTTGTTCTAGAGTAACACCGAATCCCAAGGGATACCAAGAATGCGAACGACCTGACCTGATTGAATGCTTTGGCATCCTTGCACAGTGAGGAGATTGGGTTGATTCCCTTTGATAGCCCTAAATGCAATCTTGGTATGGTTAATTCTGGATCCAGAGGCCTCACAAAATGTGTCGAGGCACCACCAAAAGATTTCCAAGATGGTATCGTCATTGTGAACAAAGGCATTTGTGTGATCCGCAAATAGCCTCATGGTCATTTGCCTAGAGTTATGTGGAAAATTGATGCCTCTTATGTGACCAAGCTCCATCTGTTGCTCCACAAGTCGGCTCAGTCCTTCATTGGTGATGGCAAAGAGCAGCGACGCCAATGGGCAACCTTACCTGATGGATCGTTTCAGTTTGATTGCCTTTGAAAGTTCTCCATTGACATTGACTTTGGTCGAAGCATTGCCAAGGAGAGTGGAGATCATCCTAAGGAATCTCTGACTACACCCGAGGTCTTTTAGCGATTGTAAAATATAGTCCCATTCCAATATGTCATAGGCTTTGTCAATGTCCTGATTAGATTCTTCAGTATAGTCCAGACCTTCCCAAATATCAATGATGGCTTCCAATATTGACCTTCCCTTAATGAAGCCTTTTTGGTCTTTGCTAAGCCACTCGTCTAAATGACAGGATATCCTTTTGGCAATGACTTTAGCAAGAATGTTATATCTGGTTTGAAGCATTGTGATATGTCTCCAATTCTCAATTCTGTTCCTCTACCCTTTTTTATGTATAAGTTTGATGATGTCGTTGTTGAGACAAGTGGGAAGGGTGCTGAACTTGAGTGCCTCAAGCCAAACAAGATGCAAGGGGGTGGCCACCATAGGTTTGAATGATTTAAAGAACTCATTAGTGAGCCCATCAGGCCCCAGGCTCTTGCCGTTCGGAAGCGAATCGATAACTTCCAGGATCTCTTGTTTTGAAATGGAGGTGTCAAGCAGAGCACTCAAGTTGCATGGGATTCTATGCAGGGAAGTCTGAGAGATGGTGGCCATGCAATCCCGCCTATGGCGGGAGAGGGCACAAGCACTACCCAAGAGACTCATGAAGTGTGCTTCTATAATGCCAATGTTTTCTTCCGTTGTTTTACATTCCACCCCATCCTTGTCAAGCAGCAGCGGGATCTCCTCTCTAATTTGTTTTCTTATGAGAATATTGCACATCTGTAGCTCAAGCGTAAGCACCACCTCCTTTACTTGTCAATCCGCGGAGACGTGAGGACCGGTATGAAGACCACGAGCAAGTGAAGGCAGAAGTGCGTGAATGAAAGCACACAAACATGCACACACATACACACACACGTGCACAAGGTAAGATCAAAGAGAGGAACAATGGAAAGCTTCAATTGCAAAAGAGTTCTCTTACAAAAGCTCTATTCTCTAACAAGCTAACCTCAAAAATGAGCTCTCTAGCTCGTTTTATAGTTTTTTGACTAGTTTTGGCCCTTTCCAGCCCTAGTGTCTATCCTAGTTAAAAATTAGGTTCCAGGGCTTATTTGAGGGCTCACACAAAGTCTAAAAATTATGAAATTTGGTAGGATGATACTTCTAATACTCCTCAAGCTCGAGGACTCTTCGGCTTGAACAAAATGGAGTTAAAAAAAATGGAAAATGGTATTTACAATGGTTTTTAGTGATGAAAATCACAATTTTTGTAGGGAATTCTTCTGAAAATTTGACATACACTTCTTGGAGCTCCCTACTTGCTCCCGTTTCTTGTGTGTCCACTTCTTGATCCGCTTCCATGCTTTGTCCTTGACCTTGAGCTTCAACACTCCCCCCCCTCTCGAGTCTGTCGTCCCTCACAGACCCTTGTTGTATGGGTTGTTCCATGTAGTGCTTTGAGAGGTAGTGTCTATCCTTTGTATGAGCTTGTTCCTTGGATTCTAGCAAGAATGTGTCATTGTGAGCTTTCAAAACTGTGAGTTGCTCAAGAGAGGTTTTCAAGATTGAGTTGGAGCAACTGCTGGCTTCAATTTGCTTCCAAGGTATGGATGTTGTTCCCATGATGTCCTCTAGCTCTTCCAAAGATGATGTTCAGAGCAGTCATGCCAACTACTCATAACCCATAATGAATGATGGGTAAGTATGTTCGTGCATGGGTTGAGGAAAATATGTGCCTTGTGCATGGCCTTGTAATGTAGCCCTATGCATGCTTACTTGGAAAATGCATTGGAAGAAGTATGGTGCAAGAATTGGGGGTCTTGAGCTAAGTGCTCACGAGTATGCCGATGAAGAGGTTTCCTAATCTATCATGGTTATGGTGTTGCCAGAGTAAAGATACTTACCATGGTGAAGGGTTGATCGATGTTTATCTCTTCGTGTTGTACACCCGGCATTTGTGATGGAACATTTTCAATGAATGTCCGTGTTGATGGTCCACCGATTAAATTTTTTGAGTGCCTGGTCCTGTCTCCTCTTTGCAAAGCCACATTTGCCAAATACTAAGAATTGAACTTCTTTATATTCCTTGACAAACAACATTGGGTAACTACACCAAGCTTAGTTTCACATATTCTGTTTAGCTCACCATAAGTAGGAGTCTTCTCACCCAGTATACAAATAAGGATTTTAAGGGTACCAAACTACCCTTAGCAGATATCTCCTTGGATGCTCTTGTACATACAGTAGTTAAGCATCACTCAAGTTGTGGACCTTCAAGCTCTTCCCTCCTACCATGGTAAGAGGAAACAATAGTTGTGGATGCCATGTTCATGCCAGGTGCTTGACATCTACCAGATAAGGCAACAATAATATCATCTGCTAGCCGAGACACACTTCTATCAAAACTGTTAAATGCCCAGTAATCAATGGTTCCACCTTCAACTAAGCATGACTCATTCACGTTCCATGAACTGGGAACAAGTTCTTTCTCTCTCCTTCTTCTTCTTCTCTTTTTTTTTTTGGAGAGGAACAATCTCACAAAACAAGAAGACAAATATTAGTATCAGTAAAACGAGTTAACATATGTCAATGTGCTCTCGTGCATGGGACTCTCAAATGTGTCTATGCATGGCCGTGTAATGTGGCCCTATATTAATGCATACTTGGGAAATGCATGACCTGAATGGTGCAAAAGATAGGGTTGTGCAAGGAGCACATGGTTGTCGCTCGTCGAGGCTTTTGAGGTTATTTGCGGATGTTGACGCCTTCTTTCTTGGAGGTATCCATTGGATCTCGAGATGACCACTGAGCCTTCCTCCTTATAGGGATCCATTTGAGAATGGTCTTCGAATGTTTAGTGATCTCCTTTGGCCGCTCCATGCTTGGATGGTTTCTTGAGGCTTTGATCCTTTGTGTTTGACTCTTTGGTTCTGTGGGGGCCTTGGGTGCTTTTGGCTTCCAAACCCATATCCTTGATAATTGTCTTCTTACCATTGTTGAAGAGGTGATTTGATCTTCTTTCGGTCTCTGTGCTTGGTTCTGACCCTTTTCCCTCCTTGGCTTCTTTGTTGGGACCTTTTGCATGGAGGAGAGCATAGGGCATTGTGCATGTAAGAGTTTCTTGGGTACGCACATGTGTGATAGCCCATGTTGAGCTGCCACAAATTTCTTAGGCACCCAAATTTTTCGGAGGCCTTCTGGGTGAGCCTGTCCTTGTTGCTTGGTCCTTGTTCTGGCATGGTTGGCCTGCTTCGATGGGAATTTTTGTGGCAAGGTTGGTGGTTGCTCTCCTTTGCGTACCCAGATCTGCTTTATGCCTAAGACTACTTTACCCTTGAAGGATCTTTGTCTATTTGATATGCTGGTTGTCTTGCATTGTTTTGCTTGCTTCTGAGGTTGAACTCTTGTGGATGCTTTACCCTTCGAAAAAGAAGGAGATTTTGCTTGCCTTTGTGAGTGTCCTTCCTTGATTGAGTCCTTCTAGATCATAGAGCTTTTGGCACATACAACATCTTGTTCAAGATCACGACATCAGTGTTCCTTGGGACCACTGAGTCTTCATGTCTTACCAGTATTGTGGGAGCTCTGATCTGAAGAGATTCAGATTCCCATGGGCCTGGAAATTGAGGCACTTCTTCTAAGGTATTAGATTCAAAATATAATCTTTTGTCTTCTTGTTGCTCTACTTGATCTCCATAAATAGATGGAATGTCTTGGGGAAATTGATCATGAAGGTCATCAATCTCACGAATAGGATGGGAATCACCCTTCTCCTTGGCCCATTTCTCCTCTTGTATTTCTCGCAAGAACTCCTGAGAGTAATTTTGAATTGAAAGAGGTGTTCCACTAGAATTAGGAACATAAGCTCCCATTGGTGGTGAGCTTCCTCTCTCAATAACTAATTGAGCCTGTGGAGGTAAAGAAACTTGTGGTTTGTTTACCAACTGCTCTAATCTTTCTAGTAAGCCTTGGAAATGCAAATCCAATTTGACAGAGTTTGTCTGATTGAACCTTTGACTAGTCTCGAGTATAGCTTGAACCTGTTCTACCATTTTCATGCACATTTTTATCCGTTCAATCTCTAAATCCGCTCTAGGGTAACTCTTGTCTAGGTTTGCAGCTATTGGCCCTTCTTGAAGTCGAGCGTGGTAGGCCTTGAACATCATGTCCAAGCCTTCTGGGGTTGGATCTGCAAGAGCAGACCTTGGTTGTGGTCTATTTACAATGGGTGGTGGGATGGGATGAGGTGGAGTGGATGGAGTTTCGGCATGCAAGGGGTTTTGAGATGCAATGTCTTCTATTTTTGTTTTCGCTTCTTTCAGGCTCTCTTCTAGTTCAGATAACTTTCTATTCCACTTGCGATTGGCCTTTTCTCTGGTATCTTTCCATGTTCTTGTTTTCCTCTTACTAGGATCTCTTGATTTACTCGACTCCGATTGCTCTACTGGTTTATCTTGTTTTAATGCTTGTGTTCTAGTGATTTCCTGTATAGGAGCCACATTACTGCTACTTGAACTTGAGTCGGCCACTAAGCCTACCACATTAATGGGTGTAATCTTGGGTGCACTGGAGGGGTTTCTTGGACAATCTCTAGGGAGATGGTCTTTGCCACATTCAGGACAAAAATCTTGTATTATGATAGCCTGACCTTGACTTGGAGATGGTGGGTGGGGACAATCACGAATGAAATGGTCACCTTGACATCTGAAACAAGATCCTCTAGGGGCTTGTGGTCTCATTTGTCTTAATTGGGGTCTAGGGTTAGGATTTGTGTACATGACATTGGAGTATTCTGGCTCCCAATTTTGCTCCATAGGTGGTGCCTCATATTGATACGAGTAAATCTCACTATGCTCAGGTGACTCAGTGTAATAAGCATGTGGACTACCTTCATGGGAGTAGTTTGAACTATGAGCATGAGAGTCATTATCTGGTATCAATGGGGTTAGTGCACCAATGCTCTATTTGGATTTTCCTCTCCCACATCATACTTGACTGGGATCACGTTGGCAGGAGCTGGTGGTTGGTTTCCCAAGACTGGTTGTGGCCTATATTGTGCCTGATATTGCTGTTGTGGTCGATAATATGGCTGTTGGTATTGGTTCTGATACCTACCTTGTTGGTAAGGTTGCTGATAAGTTTGTCTAATAGCCTGCCTATTGTAGGGACAATCTTGAACCATGTGGTTCGTGTATTTTCTCTCAATAGTGCAATATGGAGCATTCCTTTCTCTAATGTTTTGGTTTTGCATTGGGCATACGTTAGCCATGTGGTCCCCTACGCAAGTATAACATCGGTTCAATGAGGTGACTCTTTGTGTTTGTCTATTTTGGACTCCCAGCTTCTTGGCAACTTGCTCTGCTATCTCATCCAGCTCAGTGGAGGCTCTAGAGGTATGATTAGTAGAACTGTCAGAGTCTTTATAGAGTTTGGATAGTCCGAACTCCTCACCCAAGTTGTCTTCTATGTCAATGCAGGTCCGCACACACTCTTCTATGCTTCTAGGCTCTTTCAAGTACACAATGATCTTAACTTTGTGCTCAGTAAGCCATCTAAGAACAAGGCCACTTGTTTGGTAGGTGTGGGCAACTCTAGAACAGGGCATCTTTCTAAGTATTGTCTGAACCTTCTTCGTGCTAGTCGCACTGTTTCTTGGGGTGTCTGCTTGAAGCTGTGGATCAGGGATGATGTGTTATGCCTGATACCACTCTTGGAAAATTCTACAATGAATTCGTCTAGCAGTTGACTTATATCGCGATAATTGCGACTACTCAGTGGTTGAAACCAAGCTAAGGCAGTGCCCTTAAGAGTCAAACCAAATGCCTCGTATTGGGTGAACAAATCCTCAACCTGTTCAGCTCTTAACACTTGTTTGAACTCGGCCACATGATCATAAGGATCTCCTGTCCCGTCGAAATAATTCTTCATTGCCTTGATCACTTGAGTGGGTCTAAGGGTTCTTGGGTGCTCTTGGGGTCTAGGGAATGGAAAATCATGTTCATCTCTTTGTTGCCTATGTGCTTGATGTCTCTCTCTTTCAGGTCTTTCATTTTCAAATCCTGATCTATTTCTGCCCACAGTGTGTGCGAACCTTACCTCAGGTCTCTCTCTAGTTCTTTCTCTCTGGGCTTCATGAGCTTGGGATGATCCTACATCTTGGAGGCCATGGGAAACATCGGATCTTTGTGGAGGGAAAATCAATTCACTCTTCCAAGTATATGCATGTCTATCATGTTTTGTTACCAAGAACATTTTCTCTTATGTGTTATCCAGGTAGACAAATTTGCCTGGTATATCTGGATCCTTGAACTCGTAGATGATGACTATGCCCAATTGGCTAGGTTGATCTGGCTTGAATCTCCAAAAGGCTTCCTCAGTTTCTCTATTCAAGAATAGTTCTATGCTTTTGTTGTCTTGAGGGATCCAACCTGGAGTGATCACTCTGGTCAAAACTTACTTACCCCTAGGAGTCTGGGGTCCTTGTCCTACATTTCCTTGTTCTAGGTCTCCTATCTCATTCTCAAGAATGATGTTTCCAAACTCATCGGTCCTATCTGGTAGGTTGGTGACCACATACATGGTTCCTTCCTTATCAATGTATGAACCCTCTTCGAACTTGACCATTGGGTGCTCAAGTCCAACGGGTTGATCTGGATTTTTGAGTTGGACCACTGATCGCCTCAGGCCATCCTCATAGATGCGAGCACCTAATCGGTTGGTCCGAATATATTCCAATTGTGTCTTATAGGGACCTTTTGGTGTTTGTAGATGGGCAATTCCTAAGCCACCTGCAGGTTTCCCCATGCTAAAAGACATTTCTGAGTCACTTGTCAGAGTTTAGTACGTAAGGACAACCACTTAGTTGTTGTGCCCAAGACTTAGCTGTATGGTTGACACTAGACTGAGAAGATCTAATGCTTTGTCTATCCTTGCCTAGGTGTCTACCAGATCTCAGGCTCATAAGCTTTGGTTAAGAGTCCAAAATTTCCCTTTGGTATGGTTCAAAATCCTTTGGAGTCCCCTTGGTTCCCTAGTCCCACCTGAGGGTCAACTTAAAATTAGTCTATTTGAAAATCAACGCATTATTATTATAAAAAATAGTTGAGCCCATATAGGATTCAAAAGGAGCTTTCCAACGAGCTATAGAGCTCAAAAAATGGACTTTGGATAAAAACGTTATGTCAAATCAGGCTCTTGGGGGTCAAAACAGGCAAACAAGACCTTTTGGAAAAAATCACACTTTTGTGTGAAAATCGCAATTTTGTGAAATCAAGAGAATTGCGATGCTGTGAATCTCAAGAGAATTGCGATGCTATGAATCTCAAGAGAATCGTGATGCTGTGAATCTCAAGAGAATCGCGATGCTGTGAATCTCAAGAGAATTGCGATGCTGTGAATCTCAAGAGAATCGCGATGCTGTGAACCTCAAGAGAATCGCGATGCTGTGAACCTCAAGAGAATCGTGATGCTATGAATCTCAAGAGAATCGCGATGCTGTGAATCTCAAGAGAATCACGATGTTTTGAATCTCAAGAGAATCGCAATGCTGTGAATCTCAAGAGAATCGCGATGCTGTGAATCTCAAGAGAATCGCAATGCTGTGAATCTCAAGAGAATCGCGATGCTGTGAACCTCAAGAGATTCGCGATGCTGTGAACCTCAAGAGAATCGCGATGAACGTCAAGAGAATTGCAATGCTGTGAATCTCAAGAGAATCGCGATGCTTTGAATCTCAAGAGAATCGCGATGCTATGAATCTCAAGAGAATCGCGATGCTGTGAATCTCAAGAGAATCGCGATGCTGTGAATCTCAAGAGAATCGCGATGCTGTGAATCTCAAGAGAATCGCGATGCTGTGAATCTCAAGAGAATCGCGATGCTGTGAATCTCAAGAGAATCGCGATGCTGTGAATCTCAAGAGAATCGCGATGCTAAGCACCTATGAAAATCGCGATTCTGAAGACTAGACAATCGCGATGTTGTGAGACAATCATGATGCTGAGTCGAACTTGAGAATCGTGTTTTGAAAAGCACAATTTTGTACCTTTGTGAAAATTGTGTTTTCAGAGAATCGTGTTTTTGAAAATCGTAATTGCCAACAGAGAATGTTGTTTGATCACAATCACGTTTTTGGCTAAAAATCGTGATTTGTGAGAATCACGATTTTGGGCCCACTGAAAATCGTGTCTTCTTAGAATCGTGTTTTTGAGAAATTTAGAGAATCGCAATTTTGAGCATAACTAGAGAATTGCAATTCTGAGAATGATCTCATAATCGTGTTTCCTTCAGAGAGCTTTTACACGGGAAATAGAAAATCGTGATTTTAAAAAAATTTTGAATTTTTCACATAATCGTGATTTTCATCACAGAATCGTTCCTGAGGGGAATTGGAGATGGGAAATTTTGGAAAACTCCTTCCTTCTTCACTTCCATGATTGTAATCCCCTTTAACCACATTCTTCATCCTTTGATTGTGACCACTTTAATTTTAGGCTCTTTATTGCCTTGTTAGCTTCCTCCAAAAAGTGGCATGAGGGAAAGTCTATCATGTTAGATTTAGATGAGTTTGTAATCACTTTCTTATGGGGTTGTGTTCTATAACCTAGAGGACTATATGGTTTATTATCTCCATTGTGATATAGTCAAACCTTTATAACTTGACTTTGTGCACATGCCTTTCATCATATTGCCCATAGAGAATACATCATATGGACTAAGGTAATTTTGATGATGCTATTATTTACGGGAGTGATAGTTTGAAAATTAAGTAAAAATGGGGGATAATAAGCACTAATAGTTTCCCATCTTTGATTTGTTCTCTTATGAGGCTTTGTAAGGGGAAGCATATGGGGAACCAACACATGTATATGACCATAGACTAGTATTACATGTGGTTTAGGGGAGTTTGAGCACTTTCTTCTACCACTACAAAACACCATCTACATTTTCAAAGATGAAAATCTTTTTAAGGGTAAGGAAATTTCACATCATTAGGTAGGAGCAACTTTAATGAAAAGATGCGTCATGGCATCTTATAGATGTGCTCCCTTATGAAGGGTAGAAGAAAGAATTGGAGTGGGGATGATGGACTCATGCATGACTTGATTCGGGCATGGTTCGGTGGAATGGAAACGTTGACCTCTATGTGTCTTTGTCACATTGGTGTGCTTGAGATTTTATGGAGCTCAAAGTGAAAGATGGAATGGAATTTAACACACAAAGTAGTAAGGAGTTCTTCATCAACTATTCTATGTAGGCAATGGTGGAAGATGTTGAGGAAATCAAGGTGTTGGAGAGAAAGAGGTAGTATTGGCTACCACCAAGCCAACCATAGAGTCCAAGGGCATCAATGACATCAAGAAGGTCAAATTTCAAGAGGAAGAGGATGAAATAGAGGTAGAGGATGTAAATTGTCATGGACACAAAGGAAACCATCCCAAACCTTAAATTTCATGTGACTTTCTATATCCCATGATTGGTCTAGAATCTAGATAAATAAATGCTACCATCGCATTAAGAACATGACAAAACCCTAAGATCGACTATCTACTTGCTTGATTATGACACTAAAAGGTCTTGTTTTGGAATGCTCACATCATCGATGAAATCATGAATTCATAGCCTCCTTTGATAACCTATATAAGGAGGCCTTGGCCGCATACATACTCAGTCTTTCCAATATGAGTCATGGCAGCCATGATCTCCAAGTAGCTACTTTCCAACTTCTACTTCTAGTTCTAGTCTTGTTCGTTACTCGTGTCTTGTTTAATCTAGTATTATGGAAATGTTGTCTTCTCATCTTGTAATCTCATAGTACAAGATCATGTCAAAGTTATTTCTTGTACCTAGTCCATCTCCCTCAATGGATTTCTTGTAATTTAGATATCTTGTTTTATACCTAAGATCTTGGTTTGTGGGATGTCTTGTATCCTATCTATTCTATTTATCCATACCTATCAATCTTGGGTTCTAGGACTTCTTGTAACACTCCTACATTCTTGTATTACTTCCACTACATGGATGATCTTGTAATCACAAGAATATTTTCAAAATCTTGTTCAATTCTAGTGAGAGGGCACAATCTAGTGCTACCCTAAATTTTTGACAAGACTACCTTCATTAAAACCAGGCATAATGGAGATTATCCGTGAAGAAACTTTTTCTACACTTAAAGTTATTCTGATGGAGAGTGTTAATCTCCAAAAGAAAAAGTTATCCTTGATGTTGGAGCACCTCTATATCAAGAAAAAATCATAACCTCAACCAATTTTGGAAAACTAATGCTAAAATATCAAGATTTGAGTTAACTGTCAAGAAACTGATTACTCAAAAAAGTCTGCTACACTTAATCCATTCATTCACTAACCAAATGTGTAAAGTTTTCAATGAAACTTTATACAGGGTGTTTCCTAATGTTTCCACAGCTTCTCCAAGTTAAAAATTCTCAAAATACTTAGTATATCTTGAGATTTCCTCCAAACAATGTACCTATGTCTAAAACTATTCTTCTGTGTAGTCGACTTTGATACCTATAACTTCTAATGCATGGTTCTCCCAAACTAGAACCCGTTTATTAAAATTCTTTTAACCATAAGTATCTTACCTTTCAAGTTAAAGAATAATTTCTTTCTTGCTCAAAACTTTACACTGTGGAGGGAGATCTGATCAAAACATTGACCATGGAATTTGCACTTGTACCTGTCTTCACTTCTTCTCTTTACACATGTAAATGTTCCTACTTAGAATTCTCTCAGCCTGATTATGATTAGGCTCTCAAAACTTGTACGGTGGTCATTCAACTATAGAATTAGACTTGTACAAAAGCATTCCACAAGGAGATAAACACAAAAGGAGCATTGAGCAAAAGATCGAGGTGCAACTTTCTTCTATTCAGAGAAATCATACATCTGATAGATAATACATATTCTTCTTACTTTCTAAAGTCTAATGACTTCTAAAACTTGTCACTCATCATATATCCTACTCGTAGTACATCTATATCAAGTATATATAGATGTTTACATCCCGAATCATCATAGATACAAAGTTTCTATGAACTAATCACAAGATTAGTGTACATGTATATATAAGTCTTCATCTTCTGACCATGCACTAAACTTCAAGCCTCATATGTTGATCTTTGCTTCATTCTTTGACTTCAAACTTTGTCCTAATCATGAATTGATGATTTTCCTGCACCAACAACTCCCCCGCAATCATCAATTGTGATTTTCTCCATCTTCTTTATACCTGCCATGTCTTGGAACCTCTGCAACTTAGGTCCATCCAAGCTTTTGGTTAATGTGTCTGCAATCTGATGTTTTGTAGAAGTAGGCATGAATTCAATTTCTTATCAATCACCTTCTCCCTCAAGAAATGATATTGGATCTCAATGTGTTTAGTCCTGGCATGAAAGACAAGGTTAGCAACTAGATACAATGAATGCATATTGTCTCTATGAATAATGGGTGTACTATGATTGATGTCAAAACTCTTCATGAGAGTCTTCAACCATATAACCTCCTTTGCAGCTTCAACCATACCTTTATTATGCTTCTGTGGATGAAAAAGCAACTGTACGTTGCTTCTTAGAACACCGAGAGATTAATTTATCTCTCGCATAACATAGATACCCATAGGTTGACCTCCTATCATCAGGATTACTTGCCCAATCTGTATCACTATATATCTTGATTTTTGTAGTTTCTGATGTGAATCCATAATACAAACCTTATTTGAGTGTACCCTTAATGTATCTTAGAACCCTTTGTCCTGCAATCCAATGTTCTTTCCTAGGAAAATGCATGAATTGAGATAATGCTCCAACTGCATATGACAAATCAGGCCTAGTCAATGTATCATAGATTAGAGTACCAACCAAACTTTGATACAACTTCATGTCCTTGAATTCTCCTCCTCCATATCTATTCAATTTATGATTCACCTTCGTTGGAGTAGGTGCTACCCTGCAATCTTCCATTTTAAACTTGATTAGAAAATTCTTCAAATACCTTTCTTGAGTCACATATACTCCATGTTGAGTATATAAAATCTCCATTCCCAAGAAGTATGACAAGTCTCCCAAGTCATTGATGTTGAACTCTTTCTCCGTCTGCTTCTTAGTATTTTGTATGCCCTTCTCATCTGTACCTGTAAGAATTATGTCATCAACATATATGCAAATGTAATTGATTCCATCATCACTTGCTTTAATAAGCAAGCTACTATCTGCCTTAGACACTTGGAAACCAAGCTCTTTCAAGAACTTCACAAGTCTGTAAATCCATGCCCTTGGGGCCTACACCAAACCATACAAAGCTCTCTTGAGCTTACATACATACTGTGGATAACATTTATGCTTGAAACCTTCTGGCTGCTCCATGAAAACATCATTTGAAATGTAACCATTTAGAAAAGCATTCTTCACATCTAATTGACATCGTTTCCAACCTTTACATGCAACAATAGCTATGAGAATCCTTATAGTTGTCATCTTTGCAATAGGACTATAAGTCTCATCATAATCTACACCATATGTTTGAGCATACCCTTTCACAACAAGTCTAGCTTTATACCTAGACACTGCATACCTCTTTGTCTTGTAGACCCATTTGCATCCAATGATTTTCTGATTATTTGGTTTAGGAACCAAATCCCATGTCTCATTCTCCATCAATGCATCATACACCTCCTGCATAGCTTTCTCCCAATTTTCCTTACCTTTTGCCTCATCATATGTAGAAGGTTCTTCCTCTCTTTTCACCATGTAAGCATAATCTTTAGTAGTAAAAAATGAAGTATCATAACTATACCTTATAAGTTGCTTTCTGTTCCTTGTTGACCTTCTAGCTTCTCCACTTTTTGAAGTCTCTGATTCTTCATATTCTGGATCAAACCTTGGCAACTCTTCATTATCAATTTGAGCATCAACAATCTCTTCATCATCAAGAATTCGGATCTTTGATTTCCCCTTTCTTTGGATCATGAACTCTTCATCATCTACATGAATATTAATTGTACCTTCATACCAAGTACCTTGCTCATCAAATGTAACATCCTTTGACACAAGGAATTGCTTTGTGGATGGACTCCACAATCTATAACCCATCTGCTTATCATCATAACCAATGAACACATACTTTTCAGCTTTAGGTTCCAATTTATGTCTTAACTGAGATGGTACATATGCATAAGCCAAACATCCAAACACTTTGCAATGATCTGAGGTAGGTCTTTTACCCCACCATGTCTCATATGGTGTCGTACCTTTCAAAGCCTTACATGGAAGTCTATTCACCAAATAAGTAGTTGTATTCACAGCCTCAACCCACAAATAATTAGGGCAATTTTTCTCCTTCATCAATGACCTTGCAAACTCAACAAGAGTTCTATTTCTCCTTTCTGCTACACCATTTTGTTGAGGAGAATACCTGCAAGTAACTTCCCTTTTTATACGTGCATTCCATAGTAATCACTCAACTCATTAGAGAAATACTCTCCACCTCCATCTGACGTTTGTCTCTTTAATTTTTTCCCTGTGATTCTCTCTGCATACACATGATAATGTTTAAATGTATTGAACACCTCTGATTTATCTTTGATCACATATATAGTGATCAAACTAGTAGCATCATCAACATAAATCACATAATATCTTGAACCATTAATGCTAAAGTCCTTTGATGGACCCCACACATCTGTATGCACTAATTCAAGCTTCTCTGAATACATGAAACCATGCTTATTATATGTTTTCTTACGAGCCTTATCTAATTGACATGCTTCACATCTATATGTCATGTGTTGACCTGCAACATTAGGCAATCCAAGCACTAAACCATTGTTAATCATATCCTTAATACCTCTTTCACTGAAATGTCCAAGCCTTTTGTGCCAAAGATCTAACTCAGTGATCTTATGTCCTCCATAAGTGAACAAGGCATGACCAAAATTGCCTTGAATCTTCAATGTGAAGAGCCTTCCTTCTTTCTTTCCTGAAACAATTTGTTTATACCCATTGCTAGGGTCTTCCACAAAAACTCTATCATTAGTGAACCCCACTTCATAACCTTTCTCTACAATTTTTCCTACACTTATCAGATTCTTTGGGATTGTAGGAACATACAAAACCTTACTCAAAAGAGTGCTTCCATCCTTGGACTTTACTGATCCAATGGACTTCACATTGTGTTTTGTGTTATCACCTGTTTGAACTACATGATTACTCACCTTATTCTCCAAATCAGTCATCAAAGCTATGTTGCTACTCAGGTGATTGCTACACCCTGAGTCTATTTATAAGACTCTTTGATCTTCACTTTTCCTTTCACAAGTTGCATTCATAATTAAGGTTGAATCCTCTTTCTGATCTGAAGCATAGTTGTAGTAGGTATTATTGTAGCATTGACTTTGAAAGCCTCTTCCTACCTTTCTTCCAAAGAAACCTCTATTACCTCTACCTCTGAAATTACCTCTCTGATTTCTACCACTCTTCCTCTTGAATTGAAGTTTTGATTATATCCTCCAAAATTCTGATTATTATGCCAACATTCATGAGCTAAATGATTAGTTCTACCACAAATCCAGTGGCTTTAACATCATCTTTATTGCTTATGCCACTTCCTCTTCCTTTGCCACCTCCTCTTCCTCTTAGGAAGTTGACTTGACTCATAGTGCCTTCATCTTCATTCAAATGTTTCTTGCCTTTGTTAATCTTCTTCTTGTCCTTTGAATACATTGCTTGACCTATAGTTTTATCATCACCTTTGACATCTTGCTCAAAGGTTAGCATATGTCCTAGCAATTGGTTCAAATCAGGAGTGAAATGATCTGGTGACAATTCAGTGGATAGAATGAATGGCTTCCACTTATAATTTCCTCTCAAACTTGTGAGAATTTGTCTTACCAATTTGTCCTTTTCAATGTGTTCATCAAGTGCTCCTAATGCATTTGCAATATCCTTCATCCTTGCTACATAATTAGAAATGGATTGAGAAGCCTTCTTCTTGAATGTGGTGAATTCTGCCCATAAAGATGCGTTCCTTAACTTTGTAGTGTTTTGGAAATGCTCCTCCAAAGCATTTCATATGTAACTTGCACTTTCAAGTCCTCTAATGTGAGGTAGAAAGTAATCATTGACTCCCATGTAGATAATGCTCCTTGCTTGAGCATCCTTCTTCATCCATGTCTTGAAATCTGAGAGCTCTTCCCTAGTTGGAACACTAGGATCCCTAAATTCTGGTTTTTCTTCTTCATTTGTGATATATCCTATCACATCTTTGCTCATAAGATGAGCTCCCATCCTCATTGACCAAGCATGATAGTTTTCTCTATCCAATTTCTCTATCTGAAGAGAATCTCCCATCCTTTCTTCACTTGTGCAATATATTCTTCAAGCTTTGTGAATAATAAATGTACCTTTAATTTGAATATAGTTCCTTTTGATCCTTTTGATAGCTTTCAGGCCTCCTTCTCTAGCTTTCACCTCAGACTTTCACCTCTTCAAAGATTGACTTCTGTATATCTGCAATAGTCGAGGTCCTTCTTTTCTTCAAGTCTGATGATTCTTGCTCTGATACCATTGATTGAGAGTGTTAATATCCAAAAGAACAAGTTATCCTTGATGTTAGAGCACCTCTATATCAAGAAAAACTCATAACCTCAACCAATTTTGGAAAACTAATGCTAAAATATCAAGATTTGAGTTAACTATGAAGAAACTCATTACTCAAAAAAGTCTACTACACTTAATCCATTCATTGACTAACCAAATGTGTAAAGTTTTCAATGAAACTTTATACATGGTATCTTATAATGTTTACGCACCTTTTCCAAGTTAAAACTTCTCAAAAAAATCATTAGATCTTGAGATTTTGTCCAAACAATGTACCTATGTCTAAAACTATTCTTCTGTGTAGTCGACTTTGACACTTGTAACGTCTAATGCATGGTTCTACCAAATTAGAATGCTTTTACTCAAATGCTTTTAGAAATAAGTCGCTTACCTTTCAACTTAAAGAATGAGTGCTTGCTTGCTCAAATCTTTACACTGTGGAGGGAGATCTGATCAAAACATTGACCATCAAATTTGCACCTGTACCTGTCTTCACTTCTTCTCTTTACACATCTAAATGTTCCTACTTAAAATTCTCTCAGCTTGATTACCATTAGGATCTCAAGACTTGTACAATGGGAACTCAAATATGTAATTAGACTCATACAAAAGAATTCCTCAAGAACATAAACACAAAAGGAGCACTGAGCAAAAGATCGAGGTGCAGCTTTGATCTATTCAGAGAAATCATACATCTGATAGATAATACATATTCTTCTTACTTTCTAAAGTCTAATGACTTCTAAAACTTTTCAGTCATCATCTCTCCTGCTCGTAGTACATCTATATTAAGTATATGTAGATGTTTACATCTCGACTCACCATAAATACAAAGTTTCTATGAACCAATTACAAGATTAGTGTACATGTATATACAAGTCCATTTTCTGACCATGCACTAAACTTCAAGCCTCATATGTTGATCTTTGCTTAATTCTTTGCCTTCAAACTTTGTCCTAACCATCAATTGATGATTGTCCTACACCAACATATTCAACAACAAGTCCAGGAGATGATTCAACACCAAAGTATTCAAAATATACTCATAGAACTTCAAGGGCAAATTCAAGAGATATAGATAATAGTAAATCAATCTTCCTCAAGTAGCCCCATGGAAATTAATATGAAAAAAAGTCCAAAAGTGAGTATGCCTAAGGGATTTGATGGCACCAAATAAAATTTTTGAGGATTTTTACAACAAATGAATCTATGCATAAGAATGCATTCAGACATGTACCTAGATGATGCATCTCAACTAGGCCACATAGGAACTTTATTATGTGCCCAAGCTCTTTCATGTTTTGCACCTATCCTTGAGAAGGATATGGATATTTTGTATGATCTCAAGGCCTTTGTTCAATCTTTCACATCTCCTTTTAAAGATACCAATTGTTCAGGTGTTGTTGGAACAAAGATAAGAAAGCTACATCAAGGAAATAAACATGCTTCAATCTATGCATCCAAATTT
The DNA here is from genome assembly GCA_020310875.1 of Ceratopteris richardii. NCBI lineage: Eukaryota > Viridiplantae > Streptophyta > Polypodiopsida > Polypodiales > Pteridaceae > Ceratopteris > Ceratopteris richardii. The sequence goes on from CM035424.1 coordinate 118,033,734, forward strand.
AGACAAATCATTTGTGACCTTACATGGCATGAAGATTATTTTATCAATCAATTTTGATGGGGATTATGTTTGATGTTAAAGACATCATGTTAACGATGCCCAAAGTGAATAATTTGAATGAATTCATGAATCAAACAATCTAATGTGGTAATAGGTTCTTCAAGAGAAACCAAGAGAAGAAGAATTCTATTCAAGATTAGGAATACAAGTTTACCTCAATGCCTCACAAATATATGTTGGAAGTATCTCAACCAGATCCCATGCAATAGGATAGCATCAAGGCTAGGATACTTACACCAAGGGATAGAAAGTAGTGAAAAGAAAATGGATTATGCTTTTATTGTGGATATCGTGAACATATGGTATTCAAATGTCCTGAGAAGAAGAAACAAGTTGGGTTCAAGACTTCCACAATCACCATACTAGATCAAAAGTATCATCATTAGAGTCAAAAGAGGAGTACATTCCATCCTAAGAATCAAGCCCTTGATTTTGCACCTAAATATACTAAAAACCCTTTCTATTTTCATCATGGATATCCCTCATCATTGTGTCCCAATATCACATACCAAGAACCCTGCAAAGACCAAGGGCTATCAGGATTTAAGTATAAGAATATCTCTAGATCATATGGCCACTCCTCATGGAACTTATTGCTTGAGGGGATTTGGTGTCATGGACACAAAGGAAATCACCTTGAACCTTAGATTTCATGTGAGTTTTGATATCTCATGATTAGTTCAAAACCTAGAGCAACTAATGATAACGTCACATTAAAAACATGCCAAAATCCTAAAATTGAATGTCTACCTATGTGAGCAAAGCTCAAAATAAGGCTTGCGAATGATGTGTGTGCAACTCTCCTCCCATCCATTTATATCCTCTTGTATTCTAAACATAGTAATGATCTAGAATGTTCTAGTGCCACCATGTGTCCATCATGCAACACTCATCCCCATTACTATTGAATACCTTAGGATATCCTCCAAGCTTGGGACCTTGGCTATGGTTGGCTCTTGTCCCACACACACATGGGATGATCCTTGTGGACCAATATGATCCCTCTGGACCAATATGATCCATGTGGAACAATGTTTGACACTCTCTCCCCCTTCTAAAGATCGTTGTCCTCAATGATCAATGAAGGAAAGTACTTGCCAATTAGAGCTTGTGATTCCCAAGTACAATCATCAAGTGATAATCCTCTCCATGCTACTAGATACTCTTGGATGACACATTTTCACAAGTGCTTCTATCTCTGGTCTAGTATCCCATCTAGAGAATGATTTGTGCTATCGCTTTCTTGCAAAGGAAAAATACCCTCTATTACATTATCCTCCTTGGAAATATACTTTCTAAGTTTACTGATATGAAACACTGGATGGACTTTGCAATCTGGAGGAAGCTCTTATCGGTATGCAACATCACCTAACTTTTTTACTATCTTCCAAGGTCCACAAAACCTTGGTGAAAGCTTACTACACTTCCCTATTGATAGTGAAGTAGATCTAGTTGGTAGCTGAAGAAAGACTTTGTCTCCTTCCTCAAAGGATCTATGAGATCTCTTCCTGTCAACATACTCTTTTGCCCTATCAACTACTTACTACCTCTTGGCTTTAGCTATTTCTAAATTTACTTGGAGGTTCGCTAAGAACTCCAAAGTACTAAGACATTTCTTTGGCATTCCTATGGTACTAGGAGCATTGGGATTCATGCCATAATTCATCTCAAAAGGAGACATTCTTGTGATCCTCACAAGCATGTCATGCAATTTTTAGACCTATTTGAAAAAAGGGGGTTAATGGGAAGAGAAGATGCATTTCTAATCCTCTTCCTAGAAAAATTGGAAGGTATAACCAAAAAATGGTTTAGCCAATTTGCTACCAAGAATTTTGCTAGTTGGAAATTAATAAAGGAGAATTAGAGAACTTACGACTAGGTATAGGGGAGACATTTCTTGATTTTTCTACTAGAGCCAAAGCTTTTATGGTTAAACTAAGAGATCCCCCCATGAATTTTTTGTCAAAAAGCGGCTTGCTAAACCACTTCCAATATCCACATAGTGCAAGATCAAGGAACAATTGATGAATTCATTACCACAACAATAAGGTTGGAGAAAATTAGACAACAATATGGATAGAGCTCTTCTATTTTACCATACCATGTGGAACATGAAGACCCAATAACACAAGGTAACATCTTTACTTTGGAATTTGTTGTATTAAGACTACCACAAGTAGATGGAGGTTTTCTGCTATTGATTGAGAGACCTTGGGTAAGGCATGCCAATGTTTTACATGATTAGCAGAAGGATCCTATGTGGGTAAAACATGAAGGAAATGAGCTTAAATAGATATACTTGGAAGAAGGACCAAACAACCAAGGACATACCAGCATGATGCAAACATTTGGCATTTGGATGGAACAAGACATGATGAAAAATTCAAAATTGGATTTATATGAGGAAGAGGAAATTTTGGCCTCATTGCACGTGGGTGTCATTTTACTACTATGGAGTTTCTCCAAATGACTCAGCTACAGAAATTTATGAAAAAAAAGATGAGTCCATACAAGTTTCTATGGCTGAATCAATGACAAGCCATAGAAGAGGGAAGAAATCACCTCTTAACTGCAACATAGATGATTTGATTCAAATAAAAAGAAAGATATTACCCTCAAGGTAAAGCAATCTATTGAAGAAATTTCTTTTCCAATTCATAAATTATTGCAGGGCAGATGCAAGAAAAACAAGAGCAATTTGATATCCAAATTGGTCCTGCATATGACACCTAGATTATGTGGGATAAAGTGATGGAAGATCCCAAAGATGAAGAAGAAAATATGGGCACATTAATGGATAGGAACCCTATCAAAGAAATTCACTAGATAACAAGGAAAACCCTTGTCCTATATTAGTGGCCACTTGGTTATGTAATTATCCAAAGATGCTTTCAAAGGTAACTTCTTTTATGATAATTTATGCAGGTGTATTTGCATGGGAATACAATGATTTGGAAGGAATACTTATAGGTTTGGGGGAACATGGAATTCCACTGATTGAAAGTGCCAAACACATAAGGGGAAAATCTACAGATTGAATCCAAAATATGCTGACGTTGTCTACCTAGAGATCCAAAAATTGGAGGATGTTGGAATTATTATTCTAGTGGAACATTTAGAGTCTCTGTCTCCCATGTTGACTGTGGTAAAAAAGACTACAAAAAAAATAAGAATATGTGTGGATTTCACAACACTTAACAAGGTGACGATTTTGGATGGGTTCCCTATGCCCTTTGCAGAACATGTTATCGAAGAAGTGGCTGGACATACACTCTATAGCTTCATGGATAGATTTAGTGGGTATAACAAAAATTCCATCCATCTTGAGGATCATGTAAATTTAGCTTTCATTACACCATGGGGAACATATGTTTATGTTAAGATGCCTTTTGGACTCAAAAAATGCCCTAGTCCCTTTCAATAGAATAGTTAACCTTATTTTTGGACCTTTGCTTTTGGAGGCTCTTCAAATTTACATGGATGATTTTTCATCCTTCTCAGGTACTTGCACTAGTACTCCTATGGACTGCTTGGATGATCATTTGATCTAACTGCAATAGGTCTTTAATACATTCATGGAAACAAAGTTGAAGTTGAATCCTAACTTAAGTGTGACTTTCTAGTGATAGAAGGTACCCTCCTTGGACATGTGTCTCTACTCATGGTATGGACCCTGAACTAGATAAAATTATAGCCATATTAAAATTACCCAGGCCTAAAACACCAAAAGCAAGTGAGCGTTTTTGGGTCATACTAGTTAACAAGAGATTCATTAAGATGTATGCAGACATAGCTAAACCACAAGCTAGGCTCATGGGTAAAGAAGTCCCATTCAAGAGGGATAATGAAGAGGGAATGGCTTATCAAGTGTTGAGATCCAAGCAGGTGGCTCCACCAATCCTTTTTACACCTGATTAATTTGTGATTTGCCATGTCCATGAAGATGAAAGTGCTTATGCAGTGGGAGTAGTTCTCACACAACATAGTGAGGAGTACAAGTTGGATAGACCCAATTCAGTATGCAAGTAGAATTTTACTAAGGCAAAAAAGAGATATAATACCATTGAGAGGGAGGCCTTGGAAATGGTATTTCCTATCCCAAAGTTTGACCATTAATTCTTATTGGTAAAATTTATCATAATTATTGATCATCGATCACTAAGGTAGCTATTAAACAAGCCACAATCAATAGTTAAAATATGGAGGTGGATTTTGGTATTCCAAGAATTTGATTTCAGAGTAGTGAATAGATCAAGCAAGAAAAATGTTATGGCTAATCATCTATCTCTTATTAGACTAAAGAACTAGGACATTGGAGTGGAAGATGAATTATTGGATGCTGCGATATTCATAGTTAAAGCACACGGATGGTATGACAATATCAAAGATTTTATCAAAATTGGTAAGTATCTAGATAAAGCTAATTCTACGCAAAGGAAGAAGTTTCTAATAAAGAGCATACCTTTTAAATTTATTGAAGGAAAACTATACAGATATGGTAAGGATAATCTACTTAGGAAGTATATTGAAGAAGAGGAGGCAAGGCGCATCATCGAGATGACACATGAAGGACTAGGTGGTGGGCACCTCCCTAGCCATATTATGAACCATAGAATCATAGATGTTGGTTTATGGTGGCCAACATTACTTAGTGACGTAGAGGAAAGGGCTCATGCATGTGATGTCTATCAAAGATGTGGTTAAAAAACCATAAAGTAGAGACAACATCCATTGGTTCTCTCTGCATCATCGCAAGCATTCGAGTAGAGGGGGTTAGATTCTAACAAGCCTATTTATCCTCCATCCTTTCCAAGAAATTATAAGTAATTGATGGTTGATAATGATTACATAGCTAAGTGGATTGAGTCTATTGTTTCTCCACATTACACAACCCAAATAGTTGTTGATTTCTTGTACATCAACATTTTTTGTAGGTTTGGTTGTCCACTTGAAACCTGCATTGATCAAGGAACACACTTTGCTAATAAAGTTTTATATGAAGCTTTTAACAAGCACAAAGTTCCCCATCATACTTCCTATATGTATTATTCAAGGGTCAATGGACAAGGAGAGTCCACTAATAAAGTATTGATAGCTCTACTAAGGACGTAATGTATGTTCAAGCCCAATACATGAGGCAGTGCGTATCTAGGCACACTATGGGCCTACATGTTGGCATCCAAAGAAGCCACATGCCACTCTACCTTTCAATTGTTCTATGGAGTAATTCCTATTGAGACCATTGCATTTTTACATGGCTCTCCCAAGACAAAGTCTGTGCATGTAAGAAGGGATCCTAAGACCTGTGCTAGACTATCTACACTCAAAAATTGGAGGAAATTTAACTGGATGCAGCAAAGTAGTTGGAGGAGACACAAAACAAAAGGAAGGAAGCTCATGATAATAATTTATGGACAAAAAACTTCCATACTAGTATCCTTGTTCTCTTACATAGACCATAATTATAAAAAGAATTGCAAGGCATGTGGCTTCCTCATTGGGAAGGACCATACAAAATTAGAGAAATGTTACAATTGGGTGCAATGCAATTAGAGACCTTGGGTGTCTATGTGCTATCACTAGTCAACATCTTCAAAATGAAGGCCATTTATCATTCACAAAATTGATGCTTTTTTGGATCACCTCACACTTGCAAAAAAATATGTCCTAGTTGTACATAACTCTTCTTGTACTCTTTTTCACTTAGTCTTTTTTTTTTTTTTTCATCAATTGTTAGGCCTCCCTTCTAGGCATTTCTTATAATTTTGATATCATTCCATAACCCAATTCATGAAAATATTGTTGGAAATTTTCAACAATTTTTTTGGAACTTTTTTTGCAAATTTTGAGATATTTTTTGGGAATTATTTAACTTTTTTAAATATATTGAAATAGATAAGAAAAGGAATTTCTCTCATTTTTGGAGTGAGGAAGGTGTCTTGATGTTATGTCATATTTTCTAGAATTATTTTATGATTTTTTGGGGGTTTTGGCATTTTATTTGAATCTTTCCTTATTATTAGGATTATTTCAAAAAAAAGAGGTGAGTCCCTTGCTTTTTTATGAACCAAAAACCTATCTATGCTCCTCTCTCTACCTCTCTCCTTCTCTCTCTGTCTCTATTCCCCCCTCTCTCTTTCTCTCCCCATCCCCACCAAACCTTACTTTACATTTTAAGCTAGGGTATTTGTTTTACTTTTATTTTTATTTGATTTATTTTATTTGTTGATTTTTAAATTTATTCATATATAATTCAAAAAAACTATATTTTGATAAACATTTTTCCTCTTTTTTATTCCCCCACCTCCCACAAACACAAACCATAGGATAAACTTTTATGCTATGTTCTTGCAGAGTTTCTTGTCTTTTTAATGATACATACTCCATGGCTCTAGATTACACTTTGGGTGGCTATTTGTTTCAAACTTGGGGTCATTTTCATATTTCTCCACACCTTGAACTCATTTATTTTCGCCAAATTTCCACCATTTTCCTATCTTTTGGTCAAACCACAAATGTTTTGCACACATTAATCATGTGATTTCTCACCCACACATGTTTCACATGGTCCATTACCTCTTTGTTTTCCCACATGTTTCACATTTTTCAAATGTATCACATGTCTCTTCTACATTTTTGCAATGTTTTCCCTTTCACCAACCCCACATCCTAATCCCTTCCCCTTATTTTATACCATAACCCATACCTGCCCCTAACTCTTTGGTGCCCTTTCCTCCTTAGACCCTCACCCCTCCTTTCCCTTTCCTTATTAGCACCTCACCTAGACCTGCTCTTTCCTCCATTTTCATTGCTCACTCTAGAGTCTAGTTTTGGTGTTTCCTTGTGACTATTTTCTTTCTTTTTCTTGTTGGATTGCCCATATGTTCTTTTCAAGGTTCTACCCACTCTAGTGTTTAGGTGGCACATCTTTGCTCATGGTTTAGCTGCTAGGCAACTACTGAGTCGGTCAAACGTGATGACTTGGCAAAGTGATGTATAGGTCATGCACATAATACACTACATAGGATCTTGTTTGTGCTCTCGGCTTGGCCGTTAGCTTGTGGATGATAGGGGGTAGACTTCTTATGTATCACCAAGAACTCTTGGAGGATATTTTCAATGACTTCATTCAAGAAGTGTGTGCCTCTATCACTCACTAACTCTATTGGTAATCCATATCTCGTGAACACGTTATCGAATAAAAACTTCGCTGTAGTTTGAGCATCATTCTTTGTTGTGGCTTTGACTTCTACCCACTTTGTGAGGTAATCTGTGGCTACAATAATGTATTCGGCATGGGAGTTTCTAGCTGGGGGGTTAATAGGACCTACAAAGTCTATGCCCCACTTCGAGAATGCACGTCCTCCCATCATTGGCCTCAAAGGCATCTCATCTTTTCTAATTGGGTATTGGGCACGTTGGCATGTGTCACATTTCCTCACATAGGTATGTGCATCCATATGAAGAGTGGGCCACCAAAGTCCTGAGAATAAAATAGTCTTAATTACTCGATCAGGACCAAAATGTCCGCCTGCAACACTGCTATGGGCAGTTTCTAAGACATTCAAATAATCTGATTCGTGAACGCACAGTCTTAAGTATCCATCCTTGCCTCTTCGGTATAGGTTATCGCCTACTAAGGCATAGTCTTTAGCTTCTTGCTCCATGCTTCGTCTTCTTGCTAGACTAGCCTCGCTAGGCAATGTTCCTGATCTCATAAATTCTACCAATGGAGCACTCCAATCTGGAGTTAATGATATGTGATAAAGAGTTGCATGCTCCACCGGGGGTCTCTTTTGGCACACTGGACAATTCTTGATCCATGTGACCTAAGATTTTACCTTGACGTACCATGAACACACATTTCTCTGGGTTTAGACACACTCTATATTCTCTACACTTGTTGAAGATCTGTCTGAGCTCAGGGATGTGGTATCTTCGCTCTTGGGAATGAGCACATAAATCATCCATATATACTTCTAAGCTCTTTCGCAAGAACTCTTTGAAGACATGACACATGAGCCGTTGAAAGGTGGCAGGTGCATTGGTGAGCCCAAATGGCATCACCCGAAATGCAAAGATCCCCCACTCTGTGGCAAAAGCTGTTTTATGTTGATCTTCTATGGCAATGGCTACTTGATTGTAACCTGAAAATCCATCAAGGAAGCTATAAACTTCCTTGCCTGCAACACGCTCCAATAAATGTTCAGTGATTGGAAGTGGATAACTATCTCTTATCGTGGCGGCATTAACTTTTTTAAGGTTAATACACACACGTAACTTTCCATTCTTCTTGGGCACCACTACAATGGGGGACACACATTCAATATGCTCAATCTCATAAATGAATCCAGCTTCAATCAATCTATCAATTTCTTCTTTTATTTTGGCTGCATAAGTGTCATTATATGTGTAGGGCTTATGTTTGGTGGGCTTGGCATCTGCTATCATGGGGATCATATGAGAACAAATTTTTGGATCTACTCCCTTCAAGTCTCTGTAGTGCCATGCAAATACGTCCCTATATTCCCTTAATAAGGCTACCAACTCTGCTTCCTCTTCTTTACTTGGGTCATCTCCTATGTACGTACATCTCTCTTCGTTCTCTTTGATGGTAATTACGATTTTTTTGGTCTTTTCTTTGTTATCATATGCTTCTCCTATTGTGGCCTCTCTCTTAGGCATTCGTACCAAAATTTTTTGGTCCTCAACTTCGTATTTTTTGAAATTTTCTGGTACTTCAAACAATTGCTCCTCCTCTCCTTGTTTCACTACTTTTCTTTTCTTTTTCTTTTGGATACCTTCACTCCCATCCTTTGAATTTACCGTTTTGATGCTTGTGAGAGGTTCGTCTTCTTTTTGTGTAAATACTCCTATGTCTTCTAGATAGTGATCCTCTTGCTCTATCCATCACAATGGACTCGAGATCATCATCATTCTCTTCTTCTTCTATGAAGTCACTAGAGTCACATTCTTCTAGCAAGGGCTGACACATGAATATTGAAAAATCATAACCCTCCTCATCACAATGAGGTGTCCATTGTTCTTCATTGACAGCAATGTCCATGGTGGCTAGGATTTCTGCCCAACCATGAGGCTCAAATTCCTCATCTGGAAATATCATCGATGTGTAGGCTGGGTCTCGAACTGGTCTATCTCCTTGTGAAGTTCCTTTTTCTCTTGCCTTTAAGCGTTTCTCCTCTTCCTTTGCAACCTTGCACATCCACAAATGAGTATCTTCATGCATCCAAGATGTATCAGATGAACTCTTAGAATGCACAGAGATTGAATCTTCTTGCTCCTTGTGGATAGGATTCCACTGTAGGGGTGGTACATCTCTGAAGGAGTAATCCTTCAAATAGACCTTGGTTGTGACCCCTAAGTGTTGCAAGTATAAGGAGTTGGTTCCCCAATCCTGTACAACTTGCAGTTGTCGTAGGAAGGGTCTTCCTAGGATCATCTCGTAGACATTATTTTTTTCAAAGTTACATATAGCAAAGGTGTGCTCAAACTCTACACCACAAGTGGTTAGAGTTATCCCTTCGAGCAATCCTAGAGGTCTTTCAAAGTGACCGTTGGCCATTTGAAGCGTCATTCTAGTTGGTCTTAATGTGGGATTGCCCCATCGCTTCCACAAGGAGGTGGTTGCAATACCAGCACCAGCACCTGAATCTATGATTGCTTTGGTTGTGTAACCTTGGTAGGTGATTGGAAGATAAGTATTACCTTCTTCACCCTCGCTCATGTCTCCTATTTTATCGAGAGGTATCTTGGAACTTCTTATTCAAAGCCTGCATTTGGCATATGGGGACCAAGTTCGGGAACCTGATCCTTCACGTGATTCCATAGCTCAGGTTTTGCTTTGAGCAGCTCCTCTACTGTGAGATGACACTGAACCTTAGTGTTCGTCACGACGTCAATGTTTCTTGGAATCACCGAATCTTCATTTCTGATCACTATCGTGGGAGCTCTGATCTGGAGAGATTCAGATTCCCATGGCCCTGTGGATTGTGGCAACTCTTGTAAGGAATTAGATTCAAAATCTAATCGTTCATCTTCTTGTTGCTCTGTTTGGTCTCCATCAATAGATGGAATGTCTTGGGGAAATTGATCATGAAGGTCGTCAATCTCAAGAATAGGAGGGGGAACATCCTTCTCCTTGGCCCATTTCTCTTCTTGTATTTCCCACAAGAACTTTTGAGTGTGCTGTTGAATTGAAAGAGGTTCTCCATCATCTATGGAGTCAGGAACATAGACTTTCTTTGGTGATGATCTTTCTCTTTCAATAGTTAGTTGAGCCTGTGGAGGTAAAGAAACTTGCGGTTTATTTACCATTTACTCTAATCTTTCTAGTAAGCCCTGGAAGTGCAAACCCGGTGTGATAACATTCATCTGATTGAATGATTGATTGGCCTCAAACATAGCTTGAGCTAGTTCCACCATTTTAATGCACATTTTTGTTCGTTCAATCTCTAAATCTGCTCTAGAGTAGCTCTTGTCTAGGTTTGCAAGTGTTGGCCCTTCTTGAAGTCGCGCCTGCTATGCCTTGAACATCATGTCCAAGTCTTTTGGGGTTGGATCTGCAAGAATAGAACCTAATTGTGGTGGTCTATTTACAATGGTCGGTGGGTGGGGATGAGGTGGTGTGGATGGAGTTTTGACTGGCGAGGGGCTTTGAGAGGCAATATCTTCTATTTTTGTTTTTGCATCTTTCAGGCTTTCTTCTAGTTCGGATAACTTTTTAGTCCACTTACGATTGGCCTTCTCTCTAGTATCCTTCCAGGTTCTCGTTTTCCTCTTACTAGGCTCTCTTGATTCACTTGGCTCTGATTGCTCAGCTAGTTTAGCTTTTTGTAAGGTTTGTGACCTGGTAACTGCATGTATAGGAGCCACATTATCACTACTAGAACTTGAATCCCTTGCTAGGCCTACTACATTAACGGGTGTAACCTTTGGTGCACTAGAGGGATGTACGGGACAATCTCTCAGGAGCTATTCTTTGCCACACTCTAGACACACGACTTGTATTGTGAGGTTCTGCCCTTGTATTAGAGCTAGTGTGTGGGGTGGTTGTTGTCCTAGTATAGGTTGAGGTTGGCTATATCCTCCATGTTCATATGGTCTAGTTGCTCCTCGTGGTTCTGGACATGGGCTGTACCTAGGAACTTCTCTACCTTGTTCTCTAGTAGGGTACCCATATGGTCTACATTGGGGTGATACAAACAATAGTGGTTGTCTATTCATTGGATAGTTTTCGGTGTTGTAGTTGACGTACTTTTGCTCACTATAAGAGTACATGTTAGGCGCTTGAGGTGGTTGTCTATCGTAAGGGTAAGGTTGTGATAACCCTAATGCTTCTCTATTGCAGACATGAGATGGATGATCCCCATTGCAAAGTGTGCAACTTCCTAACATTGGCACTCTCAAGGAGGAGTTCTGGGAGTTCCTTTGTCCTTGTACTCCTAATTTCTTGGCCACTAACTCTGTCACTTCCTCCACATAACTCGAACTAGAAGTTTCCTTGCTCCTTGTATCCTCTGATTTGGTAGGATCCTCTGTGGTTTTGAGATCCTCAGCTAAGTTGTCTTCCAAATCTATGCACTCCTGAAGACACTCACTTAGGGTTTGTAGTCATTTTATGTATACTAAGAGTCTCAATGTTCCATTGGTTAGTCCTTCTAAAAATAACGACATCATTTTTTGTTGAGAAGGTCTCTCTGTCATAGGGCATTGGGCTATGTATTGCTTAAATCTTCGTCCTGCATTTTTTACTGTCTCGTTAGGAGCTTGCTTGAAGCTATGTAGTAAGGAGGACGAATTGTGCTTGATCCCTCGCTTAGTGAATTCCCAAATAAGTTCGTGGAAGAATTGTTCAATATGTTCAAAGCAACTTGGATCCAAGGATTGAAACCAGGTCAAGGCTATTCCTATGAGGGTTAGCCCAAAGGATTCATATTGCATGAAAAAGTCATCCACTTGCTCCGCTCGCAATACCTGCTTGAATTCTGCAATGTGATCATAGGGCTCTCCTGTGCCATCGTAACGATTTCGCATACATTTGGCTAGTTGGATTGGTCTCAGTCTTCTGTTGGGCTTTGGGGATCGAGTTATGATGGGGACACCTTGGGGCGGTTCTGTCCTAAAGGTAGGTCTATTCATATTTCCCATTCCTTGGCTAGTGTGGCTCTGGGGGTTAATTCCTGGCATGAGGAATTGCTCATGTGGTCTATTGGGTATACTACCTTGGCTCGTTTGTCTTAACATCACATTTTCTGTTCTTTGTTGGGTCTCGAATGGGTTTTGTGAGGTAGTTGCCTGATCTTGAGCTAACTCTCCTCTTTCATTAATCTGATCAGGATTTTCAGTTACTACATATATATGGCCCATCTTGTCCCTATAAACTCCACCTTCATACTTGATAGCTGGACTTGGAACTATCTCAAATTTTGTAGTGTTTATCATTCTTGCAACTGACCTGTGTAGACCATCGAGGTAGATGGGTATTCCTTGCAAGTTAGTGGATATATATTGAAGAGACATCCGATATTCGCCTTCCACTCTAAACATAAAACCTTCCCTAGGTACGGAACTATGCATATCTTCAGAAACCAAGAGTCTCTCCCAGTTAAGTGACATTTTTGACTCACTTGTCTATGAACTCAGCACGCGGTGTTAACCCCTGAGTTGTGAGTCCCTAACTTGGTTGTGCAGTTGAACTTAGTTTCAAGTGATTTGGTACTTTATCTTCCTAAGTGTCTACTTGATCTTAGGTTCCTAAGCCTTGTCTGCAAGTCCACAATTGTCCTTTGAATTGCTCAAAATCTTGTGGAACCCCTTGCTTCCTAGTCCAACCTGAGGGTCAACTTAAAAATACCCTATCTAATAATTGTGGTATCAATTTTACCGTAACCAGTCGATGTTTTTGTTGTACTCCCCACGAGCTTTCCAACAAACCCAAGATCACTCCGAACGGATTTCGTATGAGAAAGTTGTGCCAGTTCAGGGTTTTGGGGGTTAAAACAGGGAAATAGGGCCTCTCTGGGATTGCTTCAAAACATGCGATACACGATACTTGGTATGTATCGCGATACTTGAAGTAGGCGATACTCGATACTTGGTATGTATCGCGATACTTGAAGTAGGCGGTACTCGATACTTGGTATGTATCGCGATACTTGAAGTAGGCGATACTCGATACTTGGTATGTATCGCGATACTTGAAGTAGGCGATACTCGATACTTGGTATGTATCGCGATACTTGAAGTAGGAGATACTCGATACTTGGTATGTATCGCAATACTTGAAGTAGGCGATACTCGATACTTGGTATGTATCGCAATACTTGAAGTAGACGATACTCGATACTTGGTATGTATCGCAATACTTGAAGTAGGCGATACTCGATACTTGGTATGTATCGCGATACTTGAAGTAGGCGATACTCGATACTTGCCTTGCCACGATACACGATATCTCAACTAAACGATACACGACACTTGGAATTCCCACGACACACGATATTTGGGATGTCACGATACATGATACTTGGTATGTATCGCGAAAAAATCACGATACACGATACTTGGAATACAACGATATCCGATATCCGTCAAGTATCGTTTTTTGATCTCTACGATACTCGATCCTTCACATGTATCGGGAGAACTTTTCGACGATACTCGATATCCAACAAGTATCACAAGAAGCTGCCTCCACGATACACGATCTTTCCCAAGTATCGTGAGAAATACTCCATGATACACGATATTCGACGACTTGCAAGTGTCACGATACTCGACCATAGGAGTTCACGATACTCAGGTATCGCGATACCTCAACCGCGGGAGAAACACAATACTTGGATTTTTTGGAGTCCAAATTCAAAAATTTTTGCAAATATGAGTACCTTCTCTCCTCCTTATCACTCCTATGTGTCTGTCGATGCAAAACCTCCCTTCAAACCTGTGATACCACACTCATGATACTTGGCGCAGGTCACGTCACGTCTGGGGCTATTCACTTTGATTTTCGGCGATTTTGGTACTATTTCTTCAGCGTCTTAGTTTTGCTCCCTCTCTAAGGCTCCTTCTCACAACCACAAGTAAAAAGCGAGGTGAATGTACTCTAGAAAATGGAAAAATCTAAGAAGATGAAGGTGGGTGGAGATGATGATGATGATGAAGATGAAGGAGAAGAAAAACTCAAAAAGTAAACTGAAAATGGTGATTTTTTTACCTTCCAACGCCGCTACTCTACGTCTTACCGTCACACGCTCGTCCTCCAAGCTCTCTCCCCGGCAATGGCGCCAAATTTGGTGTCACTCTAGCACAATGGCAAGTACCAACGTGAGGAGATTCACCTCATAAATGTCAATCCGTGAAGACGTGAGGACCGGTATGAAGACCATGAGCAAGTGAAGTGCCCAAGTGCGTGAGTGAAAGCACACAAGCATGCACACACATACACACACACACGAGCACAAGGTAAGAGACAAGAGTGGAACAATGGAAGATCTTTGATTACCAAAAAACTCTCTTACACAGCTGAAATCTACAACAAGCTAACCTCAAAAATGAGCTCTCCAGCCCTTTTTATAGTTTTTGAGTGGTTTTGGCCCTGTCTAGACCTAGTGTCCGACCTAGTTAAAATTTAGGTTCTAGGGCTTATTTGGGGGCTCAAACGGAATCTAAAAATTATGAAAATTGGTAGTATGGTACATCTAATACTCCTCAAGCTCAAGGACTCCTTGGCTTGAACAAAATGGAGTTGTAAAAAATAGAAAATGGTATTTACAATGATTTTTAGTGATAAAAATCACTATTTTTATAGGGATTTCTTCTGAAAATTTGACATGTGATTCTTGGAGCTCCCTACTTGCTACTTGTTCTTGTGTGTCCACTTCCTTGATGCACTTCCATGCTTTGTCCTTGACCTTGAGCTTCAACATCTCACATTCACGATCTTCATATAACTCCTATCTCTTCCGCAGATTGACATTAAGGAGGTGGAGCTTCTTAACGTGGTTCTCACCATTGTGCTAGAGGAACACCAAATTTGGCACCGTTGTCGGGGATCGAGTCTAGGACGAATGTGTGATGGTAAGAGTATAGCAAGAAGTGGCATTGGAAGGTAAAAAATTTCAGTTTTTGTTGTTGATTTTCATTAGTTTTTAGGGTTTTTTCATCTCCCGTACACTCCTTCACCACCGCATCATCTTCTGCCACTCCAAAAAAATCAAAAAATTCGCCATATCCACCCATTCTCCTCATTTCCCCTCATTTGTGCATGCGAGAGAGAGAGAGAGCTTTTGTGCTTGTGTGTACTTGTGTTTTTGAGTTTTCTTGCAGGTACAGAGCTCCAGAACATCAGAAAAGCTTCCAAAAGGTAAAAAATGTACTTTCTGTCAGAAATGGCCGACTGTGTCAAACCATCACGATGGTCTAGCAAACTCAGAATTTGAGGTAGGCGACCACACTAGCGTGTAGGTGATCCTTGCGCACATAGGAATCCACATTTTCTTGTTGAAAGTTTGCATTTTGGTGGACCATCGCGATTGGCTCACGCCATCGTGATTGTGTCATACCATCGCGATTGGCTCACGCCATCGCGACGGCTCAGCCAGACCATCGCGACAGTCTCACACCATCGCGACGGTTCACTTGAGCCATCGCGATGGTTCACTTGAGCCTTTGCAAAGGTCCCTGACCATCGCGATGATCCCGTCAACCCTACGCCATCGCGATTGGCTCATGCCATCGCGTCGATCCTGCCACGTGTCAAGCCAGACCATCACGATTGTTCACTAGCCACGCCATCGCGACGGTACCAGGTACGCCATCACGACGACTCAAAATTAGACCATCGCGATTGGCTCAAGCCATCGCGCCTCGTGACCATCGCGACGGGCTCACCCATCGCGATTGTTGCATTGACCGTTGACCGACGCCATCGCGATTGTTTGCCGATCAAGCCATCGCGACGGTTCATTTTTGCACCATCACGAGAGTTCATTTCAGACCATCGTGACACTTCACGTGCCATGCCATCGCGATGGTTCATCTGCACCATCGCGACAGTCCTAGACCATCACGATTGTCCCAGATCATCGCGATTGTCCACCCCAAACACAATTTTTAGGGTTTGAATTTTTGGGCAAATTTGGGGCTATTTTTTGAAAATTTTTAGGTGATTGCACTCATAGAAGACCCCTTAGCTCATGTTTGGAGAAAAACCTGGTTGTTTGGTTTTCACCCCCGAGGACCTTAACGCTCATGTTAGTCGTTAAAGGTTAAACCAGAATTATGGAAGCATGTAGCAAATCAATTCCCTGAGCTTGCTACTACTCCCTCACAGATAGGATCACACAAGAAGGTACCAGAGATTCCCGTAGAAAGAATTGGAGATGTAAGCGAAGGAGAGGAAGGTAACACTTATCTTCCAATAACCCACCAGGGCTATACCATGAAAGCAATATTAGATTCAGGAGCCGGAGTAGCCATAGCTACCACCGCTTTATGAAAACGTTGGGATAAGCCAACATTAAGACCTACCAGGATGAAGCTACAAATGGCTGATGGACATATAGAGAAACCATTAGGCTTGCTTGAAGGCATATCTCTCACCACTTGTGGTGTGTATTTTGAGCATACTTTTGCCATTTGCGATTTTGGGAAAAATCATGCCTACGACATGATTTTAGGACGACCATTCATGCGTCAATTGCAAATTGTACAAGATTGGGGAACTAATTCTTTGTATTTGCAACATTTAGGAGTGACTACTAAAGTCAATCTTAAAGACTATTCACATCGAGATGTACCCCCAATACAATGGAATACCATCCATAAAACACAAGAAGAAACAGAATCGATACACTCATTGGAATCAGACCCCTCAAGGTTGCACGAGGACACTCATCTATGGATGTGTAAAGTAGCAAAACAAGAGGAAGAACAATTAAAAGCCAGGCCTTTAGGTTCAGAAAAACATCCACAAACCCTTCAAGACCCAGCTTATGCACATGTAGTATTTCCAGACGAAGAATTCGAGCCTCACGGTTGGGCAGAAATTCTAGCAACAATGGATGTAGCCATCAACGAAGAACAATGGACACCCCATTGTGACAAGGATGGCTATGACATTTCAGTCTTCACAATAGAGCCAATCACGTGTGATTACCTTATTGAAGAATGTGAACCTAGCACTGATGCATTCGAGGATGCAAGTGACTTTGATCTAGAGTCAATCATTATGGAATCGCCCTTTGCATCAGATGAAGAATACTTCTATGAAGTAGAAACTCACCCTCAGAGACATGGAGAGGTTACGAATGAGGTGAGGTTAACCACACAAGTGACTACTAAAAGTGAAGGAAAGAAAAGAAAGAAGAAAGAAACCTTGTCAGAGGCAGAAGAATCTTTGTTTGAGGTACCCGAGAACTTCAAGAAGTATGAAATAGAAGATAGATGAATCATGGTACAAATGCCTAACAGAAAAGCTGATGTTGGAGAAGTATATGATAATCGCGAGAAAACCAAAAAAATCATAGTCGCCATAGAAGGAGAAGAAGAGAAATGTACATACATAGGGCATGATTTGATGAATGAAGAAGAAGAAGAGTTAGTTGCCCTATTGCGGCAATATAGAGATGTGTTCGCTTGAGAGTTACAAAGACTTGAAAGGAGTAGATCCTGATATATGTTCTCATAGAATCCCTATGACTCGAGATGCAAAACCTACGAAACAGAAACCATACACGTACAATGATAACTACGTTGCGAAGATTAAAGAGGAAATAAACCGCTTGATAGAAGCAGGATTCATTTACGAAATTGAGCATACCGAATGGGTATCCCCCATTGTGGTTGTGCCCAAGAAGAATGGAAAATTACGTGTGTGTATTAACCTTAAAAAAGTTAACGCCACCACGATTAGAGACAGTTATCGTCTTCCTATCACGGAACACTTATTGGAAAGAGTTGCGGGCAAGGAGGTTTACAGCTTTCTTGATGGTTTCTCAGGCTATAATCAAGTAGCCATTGCTCTAGAAGATCAACACAAGATCACTTTTGCCATAGAATGGGGCATATTTGCATTTCGTGTGATGCCATTTGGCTTAACAAATGCACCCGCCACTTTCCAGCGACTCATGTGTCACGTTTTTAAGGAATTCTTACGTAAGAATTTGGAAGTTTATGTCGATGACATATGTGCTCATTTGAATATGAGACAGATTCATATCCCAGAATTAAGACAAGTGTTTGACAAATGTCGAGAATATCAAGTTTATTTGAACCCAGAAAAGTGTGTTTTCATGGTCACACAAGGCAAAATTCTAGGACACATTGTGTCAAAGAATGGAATTTTGACAGATGAAGAAAAAGTGAAAGTAATTGCAGACTTACCTAGACCAACTAACGTAAAAGAAGTACAGGAATTTATGGGACATTGTGGTTATTACAGACGATTCATACACATGTATGCAATCATAGCCAAGCCTCTGTACTCCCTTTTGACCAAGTTTGAATGGACACATGAGTGTGAGAATTCATTCAATGAACTTAAACGACGCTTGTGCTCAACACCAATACTAACAACCTCGGATTGGAGCAAGCCATTCCATGTACATGTGGATGCATCCAATTATGCCATAGGATGTGTGTTAGCACAACCCACAAATGAAGGTAATATAGACCTCCCCATAGCTTACGCAAGCAGACAGTTGAATGCAGCAGAAAGAAATTACACCACTACAGAACGAGAAGGATTAGCAATGATCTACGCAGTAAAGAAATCCAGGCATTATTTGTTGGAAAATAAGTTCAAATTCTTTATAGATCATCAAGCATTACTGTACTTAGTCAATAAGCCATGTAATACAAGACGATTGATATGTTGGTTTCTATTACTCATGGAGTATGACTTTGAAGTAGTAGTCAGGAAAGGAAAGACACACCTTAGAGCTGACCACCTCTCAAGATTAACCACAAGAGAAGCTCCTCAAGGAATAGTGGATGAATTACCGGATGCATATTTGTTTAACCTTGAGATAGTACCAGAATGGGCTAAGCCTATTGTCCCTATTCTCACATATGGACCTAAGAATCCTATGATAAGGATCAAGGAAGGAGAGATTACCAAGTCTCAAAGATACCAAATAATAGCAAGAAGCATATACAAACAAGATAATCAATTCTTGCTTATTGTGTAGATGAATCAGAACATGCGAATTGGTTGCAATTAGCACATGTAGGTGCATTAAAGCAACATCATTCACAACATCGTACATTGCAGACTCTGCATAGACTAGGAGTATATTGGCCTTCTATGGAAGCAGATGTCTACAAGTTGTGTAAAGAATGCCCTGTTTGTTGTGAACGACCACCAGTAGAACATGCTACATTATATCACGTGTCTCTCACACCAGAACGGAGTGAACCATTAGTGATGTACTTGAGGACGAAAACATTCCCTCAAGGAATGACCTTAGCACGACAACGCAGTCTAGAGCAGGAAGCTCAAGACTACTTACTTATTGGTGACAATCTATACAAACGAGGACGAGATGGATACCTAAGACAATATGTTCATGAAAGCGATTATTTGAGCATACTAGAGATTGCACACCAAGGTGTTGCAGGAGGTCATTTTGGCCCCAATAGGGTAATCAAAGCCATCCTCTTTGTAGGATTATGGTGGCCCACTCTTCACATGGATGCACATACCTATGTTAAGAGATGTGATGTGTGCCAAAGAACTCAGTTTCCTAATCGTAGAGATGAAATGCCATTGAAACCCATGATGGGAGGACGTGCATTTTTTAAGTGGGGTATAGACTTTGTAGGACCCATTAACCCCCCTGCAAAAGGTACACATGCTGAATACATTATTGTTGCGACACATTATCTTACCAAATGGGTAGAGGCAAAAGCCACAAAAAAGAATGATGCACACACGACTGCAAAATTCTTATTTGAAAATTTCTTTACAAGATATGGATTGCCTATAGAGTTAGTAAGCGATTGAGGAACTCACTTTCTAAACCAAGTCATTGAATATTTGTTACAGGATTTTACAGTGATTCACAAGAAATCCGCACCATATCATCCTCAGGCCAATGGTCAAGCCGAAAGCACTAACAAGATCCTTTGTAATGTACTCACGAAAATAGTGAACAACAAACATTCAGATTGGGACAAACAGTTACATTACGCTGTTTGGGCATATCGAGTGGCCTACAAGACCGTACTCAATGCAACTCCCTTTCAGATGGTTTTTGGTCAAAATGTTGTGCTTCCTTTGGACTTCTTGATACCGACCCTTAAGGTTGTACAAGAACATCAGTGGACCAGCCATGAATTATCAGCAAGAATAATGGACTTGGAACGATTAGGAGAAACCAAGCTGAAAGCAGCAGCAGGTATATATGCGGCAAAGAAACGACAGAAAGCCTATTTTGATGCACATGTGAAAGATAAAGGCTTAAAAGAAGGAGATTTAGTCCTAGTATATATGCTGAAACAACACGCATGGAAATTAGAGAAGCGAGGTTATGGACCTATGATCATTAATAGACTCTCAACAAGTGGAACAGTACAATTAGCCACCCTAGAAAGAGATATAATGCCTAATTACATTAGTGGTTGTAGAGTCAGGCTATACCAGGAACCTCTTACTAAGGATATGCTTAGACGACTCACATTGGCAAAGAAGCGTAAGGAGGAAGAAAATAGAATACGAACTGAAGCTCAAGCAGAAGCTATAGAACACATTAAGCGCATGAAGCTAAGAAGACAAGGACTAGGGAGAGAACATTATAACCATCTGGAAACAACACCCAGATATCCCATGGCCATGTGTCAAGTAAATCCAAGTACTCATCCTAACATAGTGGACAGGAGAACATTCATTACACTCAGGCTAGAGCACGGCAACCCTTGCCAAAGCTGAGGGCTTTAATTGACTCAGGTGCTACGACTAGTACGATTAGATGGTCCGACTATAAGGACTCAGGATTGGAAATGGGGCCAATTGAGGCATACCTCATAGGGCTAGGAGGCATTGAAACCCCTCGCATGGGTGAGGTGGACCTTCCTATCCTCATACATGACGTGAACATGACAGCAAAACTACTAGTGTGACATGATGATGACCTCATAGAACCCCTAATCCTTGGCCAAGAATGGCTATACGATCACTCAGTGGAATCTTAGACAAGGCTCCTTGTAGATTGGAACCTTAGATCAGCAACGAGTGATACCGCTTGACTTCCCTAACAACACTCCGCCTGAGGTATGTAACCCTAGACCCTATGGAATGCACACGACGGAGGACTGGAAGATATTTGGCCAAATCCCTCGGTTAAGCACGCTCCCTCCAAAGTGAACCCATGAGAGCTTACCGATGGATAGGGGCTAGAAAAAAGGAGGACATGAGATTTTCCCCCGGTCTTCGAGCAGCGAGCAAATGGGGACCATTACAGGTCAGGTGGACTGCATCAGCATCCACATGGGCAAAACACCCTGAAGTGCCCATCCTTCCACACTTACTACAGACTGGCCTAGATTACTAGTACAAAACGGAGCACGTCCTAATGGGTAGGTTTTGCAAGTGTTGGACCTCCCTTCTTTTCCAAAGCAGAGTGTCCATCCAACCTCTCAACCTCGACCACAAAAGAGTCAACCACAACGAAGGAACCTAGACCGACGAAAATATCAGATGATGCAAGGAAGAAAGCAATTGTATCAGTATCACAAAGAAAGAGGCACGCGACAAATATGAGTGCCAAAAGGATAGAAAGCACCACCAGAATTCAACAAAGCAGACATTGGTAAGGAGAAGTAAAGGCAGAAGCAGAGTCAATATTCAACATCTCCTCGATCTTCTTCTACAAGTTTGAACATTCGACAGATTTGGATCGCCAAGAAATACCTTACGAATCGACCCACACCCACGCAGATTTGGGTACCCAAACAGTGTATTATAGCTCAACCCTCAAGCCATGTAATATATACCCCTCAGAAATCTCTTCACCCTTCAATACCACCACATTCGATATCACCTTTTGTCCCTCAACAGAAACATTCCACCCGCTCAGAAACTCTTAGGAAATGGATACCGAAACGTATCTAGATGTCTTCTCCGACCCCCTTATCTAACATTACTCCCATCCCGACTAAACACTACCCTTGTAATAACTCATTCACAACTGAACCTTGTACAAATCCACACACTACAACCCAACATCACTTGTAATAACATCTCATCAAGAAATGTATCCATCATCTGAAGCATGTAGGTGTCTAGAGACCTGCACTAGTTTTGCAAACATCATCCCATACATCACATCACAACACTCGGCTACACAGGTTACACATCGGTTATGGAAAGGGATTGCGGTCTCACTTTAATGGGATCATGATTAATTTCCATACTAATGTGTTAATCTTTTGTAGCAGATCTTCTACACACTCCCATCATTCATCATGCAGGCAGAAGGACCACCTGAAGCTGGCCCCAGTGTACCTACGGTAAATATTGGTGAACTACTTGCTGAACCACATCCCACGGCTCAACCACTGGAATTTCAAGGATTCCCAGGTGTGATGCCCATTGATGATCCTCCTAGGGGGTATACTGAAAAGATTCATCGCAACTCTCACTGGTTCCAAGGTTTAGCAGGCCCATTGGCGGATGTAGATTTCATTTTTAAGGCCAATTTGACTTTTGATTCACGTACATGGGGCAAGTACCAGTTTTTCTCAAGAGAGTTTGAAGCATTACAAAACACAAAAGACTTAAAGCATGTTTGGGCTAGAGTAGGCTTCACAGAATATTTAAGTGATCCATTGCCTAAACCAGATTTCTACCGATGCTACTATCTAATAGCCACTTTGACAACTTCTGAGAACAAGGATCTACCAGGCACATTCATTTTGCCATCCTTGGTAAATGACTCGCCCTTTAAGAAGTTTTATCTTTCCAAAGACCTGATTAGAGCTGCAATCAAGATACATGGAATGCACACGCCGACAGAGCGCGAAAGGCTAATTCTAGATCCTATCAAGCGTGGAGATGCCATGGATGCTGCACCCTCACGAGGATTATATACATGTGTTTGGCCTACGACTTACCAATAGAGCACGCAATGACAAGCGAGGAGTTAAAGGCATTTAAAGGGACTGCCAAGAAAGCCAGAAAGTCTAGCAAGGGACGAGCAGGAAAGCGCATGCGGGGATCTATCCCATGCCTTCAAGTTCCAGAGTCCCCTTCTCCTCAACGCTCTCCAGAGAAATCTCCTACTGAACCCCCTACCATGATACAACCTATTCGCATACGCCTATCACGACTTCTCATTACCGAAGGCACTACCAATGCAGTTACCTCCCAGACAACCACCGTCCAGGAACCTACCACCACTACAGCAAAAGTTCCCACCACTATTGGTGCAGAAGCATTTTCTTTTCCGATACCTAACCTGGAAGCGGAACCCATAGATACGTTTGATTTGGAAATGCCGGATGCTTTTTCAAATGAATTTCAGCTTTTTAAAGGCCAAATTTTCTCTCAAGAATATGAACGACCTAGCTACCCTACCACTCCCCCGGATCAACAGCAAGGACAAGTAGTATCTAGCTCAGAAGAAGAAAGAACAGAAACATATGATGATGACGGAGATGATGAAGCTAGTCAAGGAAGCCAGGGATCTCAAGAGAATGTATAGATGGATGAACAAGAACAACACATTGATACCCAGGGTGACACTAGCACTTATGAAGATGAGATGTTTGAAGCAGCTACCTATACCCTAGCGATCAAGAAGTTATATCACACAATGGAAAAAGTTTAGGCGCGTAAAAAGCTATCTGAGGAAGAAAGCCAAGTGCTTATAGAATAGGAACTCGTCATAGGAGGCTTTGAAGAAGCTTATATCAAACGCTTCAAAGAACTTGTTAAATCAGTGGGCAGAAATGAAGCATTAAGATATTTGCAACGAAAGCTGTTACCGCAGTTTGACCCGCGCAGAGTTCGTCTACTAACAAAACCTAGTCAATACATTCATGTACCAACAGACCCCTAGTCATCACAACAGGCCAGGGAAGCACGTCTCATCCCTGAAGGCTCCTTGGCAGAAGAAACGATTGTCATCGAATCTCCACCCGACACTACTATTGTACATACCACCATTGTTTCTGAAGTACCCACCGCTTCTTCTTCACCTCCCATCCATCCAGTCTCTCCTATACACCCTGCCTCTCCCAGGCCTTCCACGTCTTTGGATAGTGCTGTAGCAGAAGCCATTGTTGCATCCATTTCTCTCACCCTTCCCGCACCTACGCAACCTAGCTTACCTCCTCAAACATCAACCTTTCTATCCAACCCATTTCCCATCCATCCTTACCTTCCTTCCCTACACCTCCAAGACCACTATTTCCATTTCCACCTCCATTGACTTTCTCCCCAGTCTCACCTCCCCGACCCAGTGTAATTCCTCTTTCCCCTCTCCAGCAAGTAGTACAAGAGACCCCCTCTGTAAATTATTCTACCACTTTTGTCAATCCTGTATTTACACCCACGCACGCACCCATTGTCACTCCACTATTCACAGTCACGGCACTCGACACCACATCTAGTGACATGGATATATCACCACCCACCGCACCACCACTCACATCTCCCATTGCACCACCATATTTAGGCACATCACTTTTTTCCACAATCACAACCGCATCCACATTCCCATCCCTATTTCCCTTTCCCCTTGCATCAACACCCACACCCACAGCATCTGCATTCACCACACCATTAATATTATCACCCACTATAGACATCGCATTTTGCCAGATGTTCACATGCATGACTCAAGTGCGAGATGAATTTGCATCTCTTGGAATTAGTTACCAGACGCTGCAGAAGACCACGAATGATTTACAATCGTAGCTAAATTCATTATCGATCGAGAATGCCTCACTAAACACCCGATACCTTTCGCGAGGCCTATCATAAACTGGAACTAGAAAGTGAAGAAAAGACCAAAGAGGCCATCAATGACATAGACAACTTGTTAAGGGCGCAGACTATTCGCAATGCGACACTTACTAGGAACATGGGACTGCGTAGACGCCACTTGGCAACAGCTAAAGAAGAAAACCAACATCTACAGGAACAGAACAGAGAGAATTTGGAAGCTGCTCTAGATTAACCAGACCAAACATTGAGTCCCAGTCACTTTAAAGTTGTTTCTTCAAAATCTATGAAAATGTTACTAGATGATCATGTCATATTGCTTGATGAATACGACAACATGAACAAGGAATTCCAGAAGCTCAAAGAAGAACACAAATTGATCCAATTAAGAGCACCTATAGAGCAAGGACCACTAGCTCCTGCAGACCCTTCTCCTGAGATCCTAGAGGAACTCAACGCTCTACGAGTCTAGGTATTAACTCTTCAATCACAGATAGCAATATATGAAGCACCCCCCAGGCCAGACTCCCCACCAGAAGTACTAGCGGATGAAGAAACAGTGACCATCCCGGTGGAGGACACTTTTGAAGAAGCATATGAACCCCAACCCATCCCAAGTGGACGTGTCATGGCAGAAGGCCAGATGACTTTTGAACTTCCTACTCCTGCATGGATGAAGACAGTTGAAGAACTTGGCAAAACCCACTCCACATGTGTGGAAGCACAGTTACATGCGATGGCAATGATTGAAGAACGAATTTTACAATCCCCATACTTTGCTCACTTGGCCCCCCCCAGGTACATATCTGGGCACGAGCTACAATACAAACCATATTTTATGTTGAGCTAATCGTGATGGTGTGGGGTCGACGAGATCGTCGCGATGGTCAGAGACCGTCGCAATGGTTCAAGTGAATTGTCGCAATGGTGTGAGACCGTCGCGATGGTCCGGTTGAGCCGCCGCGATGGTGTGAGCCAATCGCGATGGTGTGACACAATCGTGATGGTGTGAGCCGGTCGTGATGGTCCACCAAACTGATGAGTTTGAGAATGCAATTGTGGATTCGTGCAAGCACAAGGGTCACCTACCTTGTGGTGTGGTCGCTTACCAAAAGTGCTGACTTTGTCAGACCATCGCGATGGTCCAACTCCAATGGCAGATTCTGATAGAAAGTGAATTTTGTACCTTTTGGAAGCTTCCCTACTGCTTTGGAGCACTGTACCTGCAAGAAAACTCAAAAACACACACATCACAACAAGCACAAAAGCGCTCTCTCTCACACACATGCACAAATGAGGGGAAATGAGGAGAATGGATGGATATGGTGAATTTTCTGATTTTTTCCGAAGTGGAAGAAGATGATGCAGTGGTGAAAGAGGCTGGCCATAGAAAACAAAACAGGTAAGAAACCCTCCCATGCGACCCAGTTTGAGCCTGAAGATCTGCCAACAGATGCACAAAGAGGAGAAATATTTCAACCAAATTGACACTAGGACTTATTACAAGAATATCCCGAAATGATGAGCACTTGGGCCAAGGCACCACTCCACTTGAAGTACAATCCATGTTGGGCACCCATGCCATGTCACCGCTCCTGGAAGGCATTTGCCATTAAAGTACAGAACAACAAGCAATGCCAGGATTGACTCAATTACCCATACTTCAGTCCACCCATAGGACCACCCACAGTTCGATACATGATGGCAATGATTCGTCACTGGCTCCGTTGCTTATGACGAATGGACGATGTAGCAGTGCATATAACTATCAAAATATTTGACATGATGCAGATGGTATTCAAAGTCTTTCGTCGCATCAAGCCACCACATGTGAACACCCCGGGTTTCGAGCATGGCAACCAAGATTTAGCATATCTCATGAGCATGACACCATCACTCCAGGTGTGTTATGTCTGGCACTGTCAAATCAGATACTTACCGGCGTGCTATAAGCAGATCTTTGAAGAAATGTTCACGACCGATTTCTGGGAATGTCACTCAGAAGTGTTCATCAGTAGGCCCACGCATTTGCTTCAATTATTTGCCTATGAACAACTAGTTACTCCACACTACAGACTCCCGCCACTAGAGGAATCTCATCCCATTGATTAGGAGAAGCTTGAAGCCGATCTTGCCAGAGGTATCTGCATTTCAGAACACACCCTCCCTCAAGACCTACTACAGAATTATATCCGACAGACCCCACAACAAGGTTCTATCGAGGACGACAGAAGCGAGAGGGAGGGGGGTGTTGGCAGTAGCCAGACGCATAGATGACGCGGAAGCATGTGAAGATAGAGCGCAACGAAGTAGCCGAGAGCCAGTCGAATCATTTTCTCAACCAATTATGTTTTATAAATACTTTTCAAAACTCCCAATAGTGGTTTTCATCACTTTTGTACCATATGTAACATAGAGAAAACCCTTTTGTAATTATATGCTCCATTTTTTGCAAGCCGAGGAGTCCTCGAGCTTGAGGAGCTTAGGTAGAACGAGCCTACCAATTTTGGCTATTTTTAGACTTCGTTTACCCTTTCAAATAGCACCTAGAACCTATTTCTTAACTATGCCAGACACTAGATGTGAAACCGATCAAAACTAGTCTAGAATCTATTAAAAGAGCTAGAGAGCTCATTTTTGAAGTTAGCTAGTGTAGACTTGTATGAGGTAGAGTGAGCTTGAGCTTGTAAGAGTGTTCTTGAGTAATAGAGTCTATTTTCCTACCTTCCATTATATCTTGCTTGTCTCCTACATGTGTGTGTGCATCTTTATGCTTCTCACCTTCACTCTCACTACATTTCACATTCACGATCTTCATATAACTCCTATCTCTTCCGCGGATTGACATGAAGGAGGTGGAGCTTCTTAACGTGGTTCTCACCATTGTGCTAAAGCAACAAAAACCTATAAATAGAGGGCCAAGCCTCATTTGTTTCTCCCCATGGACATTTCTGTGGAATCTCCCGCCAGGTATGCTCCTTGTCCTTACTTGTTCATTCCTTCATTACTTTCTTGTTCATACTTCCGTGATGCTCCGAGATGGTTTTTGGGTTTTTCATGTATGAGTTTTGTGGCTATGAGGAGATTGTATCTACTCTATTGGGTTGCATGATTGAGTTGCAAATTATCCTAAGCCATTAGGGTTCCTTCACCATGAAGGGTTTAGATTCAAAAACAATTCCATGGAAGAATAGCATGATGATTAACTCTCGTATCTGCTCCTTGGTCCATTTCCTATCATTCGATAGTAGTGCTAGGGAGTTTATTATGAGTATGGCAAATAGAAGGGACGTGATGTGTACGACGTAGACCGATTCATGACTGCTTGGAGAGAGAGAGAGAGAGGGAAAAGAAGAGTGAGAGAAATTGAGGATGGAACAAACATCTAGTCAAAGGGCGGTGTAGAGTGGGTGGTTGAGAGAGATAGTACTCGGGTTATGCAGGAGACTTTGTGAGAAAGAGGGAAAGGGAAATTAAGTACCAGATAAGAGTTGCTTTAAGATGGACTTTAAGATAAAATCTTATTTAATTGAACATTTGAGTTAAAGACTTGTTGGAACGGATGACATAAGGAATTGCTTTACATTGCCCGTATGAAATTCGAACTCATTCATCTATAAAAATTCCTTGAGAAGTATTTGACTTGCATACTCTTTTTCGTTTTGTGCATGAATGGTTGTATTCAATCAATACCTAATCATAAGGTCATGAAAAACATTATCACAAAGGAAACTTATGCGAATGGATTAACCTTTGGCCTTCCATTCCAACTTACATTTTTAGATAATAGGCCATACAAAGTAATAACATAGGTTGAGGTGACCATTGCTATCGGAAATATGTAAAAACTGTCTATAAAGTAATCTAGATATGTGAAATTATTGAGTGGATGTGTAAAGTAAGAGATTAATTTTACTTTGGAATGTGCTAATAATGATTTCTTTCACCCCCCTTCCTCGTGGGTCTTGTTTATGGATCTTCTTTCTAGGTTACTCTGTGATTGGAGGTTTCTGTGGACTATTGAAGTAAAAGAAGAGAAGCTATTGTCGAGGATACTTGAAGAAAAGAAAAGACTGAAGAAAAGAAAAGTTATGAAGACTACCGAGACTCGTGGATGCCTTCCCGCACTGTAGCAGGAGGCCTACCTTATATTTGGCCTATCCGCACTATAGTGGCGGCATATATTTGTATTCACCTGTTCTACACTGTAGCAGATTTCCATATTACCGACCCGCACTGTAGCAGGAATCTTTGTATCATTGAGATTTTACTGGACGACTTCAGTTGTATCATTGAGCTTCCGTGTGTTTACCGTTGTACTTGGACTTTCTTGCTCCCGATGCCTACGTTCTTATGCATACGCACGTTTGCTCGTCTCTTCCGAGAGGGTAGAGACCCTACGAGGATCGCCACACCAGAGAGTGAGAGGGTGAGGGGCCCAGTGCTGAGATGTCGCTCGTCGGACGTAGGAACGGTGCACACCCGGGGCCTGATCCAACCCTGCACCGGCTCTTCCCATTCACCCACTTCCTTTTCCTAACAACGCAATACAATGCCTTTGGTCTAACCCTTATGAACACAACCCTTATGTGGTTTCAACCGCTAGATGAGAGACAGTTCAGGAACATAGACCAACTTCTAGAGGCATTCATTACTGAGTTCTCTAAGATCAAGATACAACATAATACCTCCTCTTTGATTCATAGCTTCAAACAAACACCTCAAGAGACAGTTAGACTTGCAAGAAGAAGATTTAGGCAATACTTAGAGAGGTGCCCTGTTCTAAAACTACCTACTCTAGCCAAACAAGTGGCATTATTCCTAGACGGGTTATTGAGTACCAAATTGAGATCATATGTGTACTTGAAGGACCCTAGGACCATAGAAGAATGCGTACGCATGTGTATAGACATAGAGGATAATCTAGGAGAGGAGTTGGAGCTTTCAAAATTTTACAAAGATTCAGATAGCTCTACCATCATCTCTTCTAGACAATCCAGGTCTATTGAGGAACTTGCAGAGAAGGTAGCTACGAAATTAGGTGTCTCAAGCAAACAGATACCCTGATTTACCCCAGTGAGATGATGCTACACATGTGGAGGTGACCATATGGCGAACGTATGTCCCATTATGGCTCAAATCTAAGTGAATCCTTCTAGCCAGTACTGCACCATAGAGCAAAGGTACACCAACCACACTGCACAAGACTACACCTATAACAAACAAACTGTGAGACAAAATTACCCTCAACCATATCCACAATAGGGTAGGTACCAGAACCAGTATCCACCACAACAATATGGTAGCCCTCAGCAACCCTATCAACCACCCTATCAAGGGCAGTAGAGACCTCAACCAGTTATAGCACAGCAACCCCCTGCTCCAACTAATGTGATTCCAGTAAAGTATGCAGCTGAAGAAGAAAATCTAAATAGAGCCATAGTCCCAGTCACTCCTTTGCTTTCAGAAGGTGACCCCAGTGATCAGAGTTTTGATTCTACACATATTGATAGCCCCCAGGCCTACTACATGCAGTCACCTGAGCATAGTGAGTCCTACTATTGTGAAGAACCAAGTGAACCTAGTTGGGATCCACAGTATGCAAATATCATGTACACAAATCCCAACCCTAGACCTCAACCTAGGCAAGTAAGACCCCCATTCCCTAGAGGACCATGGTACAGATGTCAACCAGGAAGCTTATGTGCCTAATTCCACTAAACCAGACACATCTTCTTCTACGAATCGGTATTCACCAGAATTCCTGCGAGAGATTCAAGAAGAGAAATGGGCCAAAGAGATTGAAGTTCCTCCTCCCATTGAACTTGTGGATGACTTTCATGATCAATTCCCACATGACATTCCCTCCATTTATGGAGAGCAGGAAAGTACCCAATCTCATGAGAGATT
The DNA here is from genome assembly GCA_020310875.1 of Ceratopteris richardii. NCBI lineage: Eukaryota > Viridiplantae > Streptophyta > Polypodiopsida > Polypodiales > Pteridaceae > Ceratopteris > Ceratopteris richardii. Next base: position 118,064,671 of record CM035424.1, read on the forward strand.
AGACTTCGAGTCTAAATCCTTACAAGAACTACCCCATTTCACAAGCCCATGGGAAGCAAACTCTACTTGCATGAGAGCACCCACGGTCATGGTAAGAAACAAAGACTCAGTCATACCAAGGAACATAGAGGTTGTAAATAACACTAAAGTGCAGTGCAGTCTCACCTTGGAAGAGCTGCTCAAGGTTGACCAGAACTATGGAAACATGTAGCTAACCAAGTGCCTGAAATAGCCAAACATCGTTCCCAGGTAGGATCTCATAGAACAGTGCCACAGATACCTTGGACAAGATAGGAGACATGAGTGAAGGAGAAGAATGAAACACCTATCTTCCCATTACCCATCAAAGATACACAGCCAAGGCAATTTTGGACTGAGGTGCAGGAGTTGCAATTTCTACCACTTCCCTATGGAAGCGTTGGGGCAAGCCAGCACTCAGCCCAATGAGAATGAAACTGCAGATGGCCGACGGTCACATAGAAAGACCCTTAGGACTGCTAGAAGGAATAACTCTCACCACTTGTGGTGTAGAGTTCGAGCATACTTTTGCTATATGTGACTTTAGCAAGAATCAGGCCTATGAGATGATTCTGTGAAGACCATTTATGCAGCAGTTGCAAGTGGTACAGGATTGGGGAACCAACTCCTTGTACTTGCAACACTTAGGTGTTAATCTCAAGGATTACTCTCATAGAGATGTAACCCCCATCCAATGGAATCCCATCCATAGAGCCAAAGATGACACTCAGTCACTGCATTCCATAGGATCAAGATCCTCATGGATGCATGAAGACACCCATTTATGGATGTGTAAGGTAGCAGTAGAAGAAGAGAAGAGAGAGGAAGCCAGAGAGATAGGTGGGAAGGAAACTCATGGATCAATTCAAGACCCAGCCCCCTGTAGTGTTCCCTGACAAAGAGTTTGAACCTCATGGTTGGGCGGAAATTCTAGCAACAATGGATATGTCCATCAATGAAGAGCAATGGACACCCCACTATGACGAGGATGGCTATGACATTTCACTCTTCTCATTAGAGCCAATTACGGGTGATTTGGTTATTGAAGAATGTGAACCTAGCACTGATGCATTTGAGGATGCAAGTGACTCTGATCTAGAGTCAATCATTATGGACTCACCTTTTGCATCAGATAAGGAGTATTTCTATGAAGTAGAAGCTCATCCTCAGAGACATGAAGAACTTACAAATGACCTGAGATTAGCCACACAAGTAAACCCCAAGAACGAAGGCAAGAAGAGGAAGAAGAAAGAAGTCACACCGGAGGAAGAAGAATCTTTGTTTGAGGTCCCTGAAAACTTCAAAAAGTATGAGATAGATGACAGGAGAGTCATCATAAGAATGCCTAAACATGAGTCACAAGTAGGAGAGCTTATGACAATAAAGAAACTACCAAGAAAATTGTGGTAGCATTGGAAGAAGGAGAAGAAAGATGCACCTACATAGGACATGACCTGATGGAGGAAGAGGAGCAAGAGGTGATAGCCTTGCTAAGAGAATATAGAGATGTATTTGCTTGGAGCTACAAGGACTTGAAAGGTGTAGACCCTGACATATGCTCACACACTATCCCCATGACCTCAGATGCCAGACCCTCTAAGCAAAAGACATACACATATAATGATAATTATGCTACCAAGATCAAAGAAGAGATAGATCGCTTGGTTGAAGCTGGATTCATCTATGAAATTGAGCACACTGAGTGGGTATCTCCCATTGTAGTGGTGCCCAAGAAAAATAGAAAGTTACGTGTGTGCACTAACTTGAAGAAGGTTAATGCAGCCACTATTCGAGATAACTATCTGCTTCCTATCACTGAATATCTGTTAGAAACAATAGCAGGCAAGGAAGTGTACAGCTTCCTTGATGGATTTTTTGGCTACAATCAAGTAGCCATTGCTCCAGAAGATTAGTATAAGACGGCTTTTGCCACAGAGTGGGGCATATTTGCCTTTCGATTAATGCCATTTGGTCTTACCAATGCGCTAGCCACTTTTCAGAGGTTGATGTGCCATGTGTTTAAGGACTTCTTGAGGAAGAATTTGGAAGTCTATGTTGATGACCTCTGTGCTCATTGCAACATCAGAAAAACACATATACCTGAACTCAGACACATCTTTGATAAATGTAGAGAGTATCAAGTCTGATTGAACCCAGAAAAGTGTGTTTTCATGGTCAGGCAACGCAAGATTGTAGGACACATAGTGTCAAAGAATGGCATATCCACTGACGAAGAGAAAGTGAGAGCCATCGCAGAACTACCTAGGCCAAAGAATGTCAAGGAAGTACAAGCTTTCATGGGGCATTGTGGTTATTACTGACGTTTCATACACGTGAATGCCATCATTGCAAAGCCTTGACCAATTTTGAGTGGACTGATGAATGTGAGAACTCCTTCAATGAGCTTAAACGGTGATTATGTTCAACACCAATCCTGACTATACCAGATTGGAATAAGCCCTTTCATGTCCACGTGGATGCATCCAAATATGCTATTGGGTGTGTACTTGCACAACCTATGGGTGAAGGTAATATGGATCTTCCAATTGCCTACGCGAGTAGACAATTGAATGTAGCTGAAGGGAACTATACCACAACCGAATGAGAAGGATTAGGCATGGCATACGTGGTTAAAAAGTTTAGACACTATTTTCTTGCAAATAAGTTTAATTTTTTTACTAATCATCAAGCACTGTTGTACTTGGTAAACAAGCCATGCAATACGGGTAGGTTAGTAAGATGGTTTCTCTTACTAATGGAATATGACTTTGAGGTAGTGGTGAGGAAAGGCAAGACTCACTTGAGAGTAGACCATCTCTCTAGGCTCACAACTAGAGAGGCCCCACAAGGAGTATCAGATGACTTTCTTGATGCCTACTTGTTTAATTTGGAAGTTGTACCTCAGTGGGCTAAGACATTAGTGCCAGTATTGACATACGGGCCTAACCACCCAGTAATAAACACACAAGATAGGGAGATAGTAAAAGCCCAGAAGTACCATATCATGGCAGCGAGCATGTACAAACATACAAATCAAGGAATATTAGCTTGTTGTGTGGAAGAGGATGAGTACGTGAAGTGGTTGCAATTAGCACATGTGGGTGCATTAGAGCAACACTACTCAAGGCAAAGAACTTTACAGACACTGAGTAGACTTGGAGTGCACTGGCCAACTATGGAAGTAGACGTGCATAGGATGTGCAAGGAATGCCCAACTTGTCGTACTAAACCACCAGTGGAACATGCCACTCTTTATCGGGTGTCTTTAGTGCCAGATTGGAGCGAACCATTAGTAGCCTTTTTGAGGACGAGAAGCTTTCCCCAAGATATGACATTGGCTAGACAAAGAAGTTTAGAACAGGAAGCTCTAGATTACACCCTCATATGGATATCTTAGATTATGTTTCCATGAGAGCGAATATCTTAAGATCTTGATGCTCACCAAGGTGTAGCAGGAGGACACTTTGGTCCAGATCGAGTAATCAAGGCAATACTATTTGCAGGTATGTGGTGGCCAACCCTTCACATGGATGCACATACCTATGTGAAGAGGTGTGATGTTTGTCAGCGAACTTAGTATCCTATACGCAAAGATGAGATGCCACTGAAACCTATGATGGGTGGACATGCATTCTCTAAGTGGGGAATAGACTTTGTAGGTCCTATTAATCCCCTAGCCAAGGGTTTTGTTGTATAACTATGGGTCAAAGTGGCCAAAGAGATGGGTTTTGAGGGTCCAAATCCACTTGGAGAACCCTTGGATTCTATTGGGAAAACCCTTGGGAAAGTGTCTCCAAGAGTGTGGTTTCAACCCTTGAGTTATTTGGATTTATTTACTCCCAATTGTAGGGTTTTGACCCTTAGGATTGATATTTCCTAAGGGTATGTTATTTAGCCCTTAAGGAGACCTCTCAAGCCTTGAGACTTGTACGTACAAGCTTGGGAGAAGTCCTTTTAGAATTCATGTGAGAGCCATGTGATTCCATGTGATTTCCAAGGTTATAAGGCCTTGGATTAGCATCCATGTGGAGAGGACACTTGGCAAGCTCTCCTCACATTCCCCCCCTTGGCCTTGAGGTATATATATGGGTGGAGTTGGCTAGGTGGATACTTGCATCTCTCACCCCTTGTGGGCTAGACTAGTTTAGTTTAATTGATAGTTCTTAGTCTTCACACAACATTGGCTATCAAAGCCACATTATAGAAACTCCATGGTAGACAAACCAGTCTCAAAGTTTCGAGAGACTTTTTCCTATGTCTATTCTCTTTGCTTTACAAAAATATGTTCCTGCTTGCCCATAGGACCCTCCCCTATCATTGAGATCATAGAAGACTATTCGCGTCAATATACTCTAGAGCGTACTACAATGCGAAAGCTTCACAAAAGGGTGGAAAGAACTCAGCGGACTCTTTTTCTCGTTAAAGAGGCTATGGTACTAAGCGCTATTTATAAACAATCTCCAAAGGTTTTGCTTTGTTTATGGGATATGTGGCTTCTCATCCACGCATGCATGCATTGAGCTCTCATCACGATGCTGGGAGACTCCGTGAGCCTCCATCTACATGACATAGCAGAGTTCTTTTACCCACATTTTTTATATGGTTGGCATTGCTTTAGAATTTGTGCTAGCAGTCAGTCACATTGTTGAATGAAGCACATAGACAAGCTATGACCTGTGAAGATCGTAAGAGAGGCATTTTTTTTATTTATTGTAAAGTTGCATTCCGATTCCAGGTGGATTTCTATCCAAGTTTTGCATTTTTATGAGGTCACGAGTTTTCACTTGTGCATAAAGGAGTTTGAGAATATTTTGAAGCTTTCAATTCTTCTTTTAAATAGTTCAAATACTTTGGTTCCCCACTTGTGCAAAGGATTAGAACTCGCATCATGTTTATGTATGATGAAATTCTGCATTTATCACAATGTATAATTGAATACAATTGCAAGCCTTCAAGTATCCTTAGAGCATTTCGAGACATGGATGAAGTTAAAGAAGGGTTACTTGGAGTAGCAACTAAAAACAAAGTGGAGGACGGCTCTTCTCGAACATCAAAGGGAGGACGAAGCTTGACATTGAGCTAAGTATTTTGGAATGTATGTTTGGATTTCATATTGGTTTGCCATATTTTTTGTATTGGGAGGTAATTGAAGCCTAAGAGAAGTCTTCAATTCACATCCATAGTTAATCAAAGTTAAGAATAGGTAAAGCTATCAGCACGGAAAGGTAAATTAAGCACCTTGAGTACTTACATGCTTCGATTCACTAGAAAGAATGGATGTATGTGCATTTCCTCTCACAAGACATGATTTCAATGCACAAATTTAAGTTCACAACCCTTCCTTTTGCACATATCAAGTTTTTTCTTTATTAGAAGCATGGAGCATGTGCTTGGGCATAGTGATGTGGGGAAGAGAAACCTATGTTTGTGCACAAAAAGGACCACAAAGTGAATGAAGATAAGGAATTATAGAAACATTGATGTCATGCAAATAAATATATTTGCATATCCAATCATATGAATCAGATTTGCTTCACTTCAAAATAAGAGCAAGATCTTCGCACATAAGGAAATCTAAGGTATTTGTAAAATTATGATAACTAAATTTTGCGATTCATATGCCTAGAAATTCCTTCCTAAAAGTGACACGCAATGCTTAATGTAATGTTGTACATTAAGTAGTGAGTATATCTTGCTCATTAATAAAGTAACCATGAGAAATAGATAAGTTTGAAAGTATTTTGAGATATTTCCTTGTCAAATAAGTGGTAAGGAAGCAATTTTTTGCATGAAATAGCTTGCACCCAAATATATATGAGTCACTTGATGACTTTGGAAAGTTCTCGGGTCAAAGCTTTTTCATTATGACATAGGCCGAATCACATGTATACACTAGAAAACCTAGCGTACTTAATACTACTACTTTAAGTATAAAATATACTTAAAAGTAGTTAATTGGAAAAGGTTCAAACGGATTTTTTTTTTGGTGAGACATCCTATTAGGATGCCACCCAAAATGATTTCAAAAAGTCTCACGATGAAAAGTTGACTCCATCAAAGGCATTGATGGAAAGAAATTATAACCAATTGAACTTATAAAGTTCAATTAGTGTACTTTCACCAACTAAAATGGTGTAAAGTACTAAAAAAAAAAGAAAAACATCAACAAACATAGACAACCCCCTTTTCTTTAAAGAACTTTCAAGTAAATTTATGGCTTCATTTAGTCAAGAAATTTACCTCTCAAGAGGAAAGCCAAGACAAGTTTTCTTTATAGCATGCAATGGTCCTTGCTGAAGGAACTTAAAGTTCTATAGGTACAATGATGAAATGGAAATACTTTTCTTAATATTTCATAGTACCTTCAAACTTCTTTTGTTTTGATTAGCATTGAAAATTAAAGCCACCTATCCTAACACAGATAGGCATAAGCATTGCATTGTTGCAAAACATGAGAACTCATGAGCATTCCCATAAACTCAAGAGAAAGTTCATGAGCAAGTTAAGATAGGTGGTCACTTAGCTACCTGTAGAAGATCTTCTTAAAGATACCAAAACTAAAATGCATTTTTAGTAAATCTTCTAGAAAATGTTTAGGTTCTACTTAAGTATAAGATTGCTTGAATTGTCCAATATTGGGAGGAGTTAGAGAACTGACTCTCTACTTGTAAATGAATCCATAGATTTCATAGTTTTCGAGGACGAAAACTCTTCAAAGGGGGGAAGAAAGTACCAAAACTTATCAATAAGTGGTACAATTAATTCCATAAATAGAAACTTAGAATATAGATGATGAGATAAAAGATGGGTAAACAATGAGTTGCTCAGAAAGCAGCTTCATGGCATGCTAAATCTAACATTGGGATCCCAACAACATCACAAAAGATTAAAAAAAAAAGGGTGGTTGTAAACCATGAGATCGAACAAAGCATGCCGAATCTTATACTTCTCTAAACGAAAGTAAGAAGGAGAGAATATATAAAGTATGTAGTCTTCAACTTTGATAAATGATATTTAAGTCTCAGGAAGGTGAAACTTGTATTCACCTATTCTTAAAGGGATTTCAAGAGAAATCCAAAAGCATTAGAAGATGCTTAGACTTAAGTAGTAAATGAGATTCATAGAAAACCCTAGGGTAGCTTTTTGAAAGCTTTGGATAAATAAAGGAATCTAAAGGTCAAGAATAATCTCTTGTCACTTCAAGTTAGTTAAGGAAGAACTAACTAGATCTTGAATATGATTCAAGACACTTGGAATCACAAAACCTTAGAAAGAAAGGATGGATGTTTATTCCATCAGAATGAATGTTTATTTCATCAAATGGTTTAGAGCTTCCAATATAAATTGAGGTCATAGAGAGATCTTGTGTTGGAAGCCCTAGTTCCCTAAGCAAGATGGAAAACATAGAAGCAATTCCTTAACTTCAGATTCTAGCAAGAAGAATCTAAGTAAAGGATACTCTATAGTTAGATTAAGCTTCTAGACTTTAAGATAAATATCATATACACATTAGTGTTGGATATAAAGTATGGTGGTATGGGACACTATACTTTATATTCACATTAATGTAGGAATGATGGTATGGGACATCAGACCTTGATATGATAGGTATCTTTAAGTCTTGGGCTCATGAGTTGGAGTGAAATTCCACCCCAAGGAAAATTGAAACTTCATAGATAAAAATGAAGTACAAAATGGTCAAGATTATGACCATGAAGCACTTCAAATATCAAGTAACTAAGAAAGTTTGAAGATCATGAAGTGAAATCACTTTCTAGATCTTCATAAAGACTTTCAATAAGACTAATGTAGAAGGATTTTGAAGTTCTTTATCAAAAATGCTACATGGATTTCTGGGGACAGAACTTGGAAAGATCCTTTCAAGAAGGGTAAATTTGACTGAGTCAATCTAGGATAAAACACTTAGTTGACAAATACAACTAAGTGAGTTAATATCTTTTAGAATAAAGATGTATCAAGAGATATTTAAAAATATTGACTTAGTTATCTATGTAATTGGGGTTATACTAAGTTCCTCCAAAACATCTTGTTGATAGTACAACAAGATAATCAATCTCCTAGAGTAAGAGATTTATACTACACTTGGTATTCCAGTCTATAGGTGTCTCAAGAGATTGACAAGGACTAACTTCTTAATTAAGATATTTGAAGCATCATAGTTTGAGAGTAAAGTTGACCATCAACAAATCTCGATGGCTTGAGACACCGATGTTTTATACCACTAGAGTTTGGTAGATGGATCATGGTTTAACTTTACCCAAAGGATCTTCTTGAGAATTCAGATTCAATTTCATAAAGATAGAAACAACACTTCAGACCATTACCTATAGTAAATCCTTAAAGTTTTGAGTCTCATATGATTCGACTCAAATCATTTTAGTGTTTGAGAAGTTGAACCGGTTACATCGAGTTTTGGTTCTTCCTTCTCGCTTTTCTAGACCTTGGATTTGACTTGGAAGGAATCTTCAAAGTCACTCCTAGATCACATTTAGCCAGATGGAATGGATAACCAAATTAAACATTTGCTTTAAGATCAATGGATGAAGAATCTAAAAAGTTCTCTTAAAAGAGTTTGAAGTAAAACTCTTAGGAATCGTTTATAGATTCTAACAGTTCCAAACAAGTCAAGGCTTTTGAGAAAGTCTTAGGAAAATGATTTTGAGGTTGGTTGCCCAAAGAACTGAATCACTTCTTCCCTACATTCTACCTTGACTCTAAAGTACAATGGGACATGGTAGTCATGTATTTGGAAAAAGGGATCAGTAGATGATGGTTAATAAGTAGAAAATAGTTAGAAACATCTTATTTAGATGTTGGTCAACCTCAAGAGACTTCTCAAAGTCTTGAACTAATTACAGATCCATCTATTTTTTAGTTCCATACCCGAGTAGTGGGTAGAAATTGATCTACATAGAAAATTAGTTGGAGACTATTACAATCCACTTAGGGAAACATTGAATTAGGCAAGGATGTTTTAATCCACCCTTATCATTCTATCCATACTTAGCATCTGATTTAGTGTTTCACATGCCAAGTTAAGTAATATTAGAATGATTTGGGCAGGGATTAGCCCCACAAGTAGAATTTCCTTCTTTTTAGATCCAATATGAGATAGAATCTCCTTCTGACAAAGAGGAAAATTAGAGAGATGAAAAACCCTGATCTATGGAATGATCATGGGGCACGGGGGAATACTCCACATATTATACCTACACACATTTTTGAGGACGAAAATGTTAAAGGGGGGAAGAATATTGTATAACTATGGGTCAAAGTGGCCAAAGACATGGGTTTTGAGGGTCCAAATCCACTTGGAGAACCCTTGGATTCTATTGGGAAAACCCTTCGGAAAGTGTCTCCAAGAGTGTGGTTTCAACCCTTGAGTTATTTGGATTATTTACTCCCAATTGAAGGGTTTTGACCCTTAGGATTGATATCTCCTAAGGGTATGTTATTTAACCCTTAGGGAGACCTCTCAAGCCTTGAGACTTGTACGTACAATCTTGGGAGAAGTCCTTTTAGAATTCATGTGATAGCCATGTGATTCCATGTGATTTCCAAGGTTAGAAGGCCTTGGATTAGCATCCATGTGGAGAGGACATTTGGCAAGCTCTCCTCACATTTCCCCCCTTGGCCTTGAGGTATATATATGGGTGGCGTTGGTTGGGTGGATACTTGCATCTCTCACCCCTTGTGGGCTAGACTAGTTTAGTTTACTTGATGGTTCTTAGTCTTCACACAAAAGGTTCACATGCTGAATATATCATTGTGGCCATAGACTATCTAACCAAGTGGGTAGAAGTGAGAGCCACAACAAAGAACGATGCTCAAACGACAGCTAAGTTCTTATTTGAGAATATGTTCACTAGATATGGGCTACCTATCGAGCTAGTAAGTGATAGAGGCACTCACTTCTTGAATGAAGTCATTGAAAATCTTCTTCAAGAGTTCTTAGTGATACACAAGAAGTCTGCCCATTATCATCCACAAGCTAATGGCCAGGTTGAAAGCACAAATAAGATTCTATGCAATGTGCTCACCAAATTAGTGAATACTAAACGCTCTGATTGGGACAAATAGCTACACCACGCTGTTTGGGCATACCGAGTTGCCTATAAAATGGTACTCCAAGCCACACCCTTTCAGATGGTGTTTGGCCAAAATGCAGTGTTACCACTGGAGTTCTTGATACCTACATTGAAAGTAGCACAAGATCATGATTGGACAAGCCACGAGCTCTCCTCTAGAATCTTTGACCTTGAAGGACTAGGTGAAACGAGATTAAGAGCAGCAGTAGGAATTTACGCAACCAAGAAAAGACAAAAAGCATATTTTGATGCACATGTGAAGGATAAGGGCTTGAAAGCAGGAGACCTAGTTTTGGTGTACACCTTGAAGCAACATGCACGGAAATTAGAGAATAGAGGCTATGGACCAATGATTATCAATAGGATCTCCACAAGTGAAGCAGTCCAACTAGCCACTCTAGAAGGCGACATCCTACCAAGTTACATCAGTGGATGCAGAGTCAAGTTATATCAAGAAACCCTCACGGAGGAGATGTTAAATGGACTCAATACTGCAAAGAGACGTAAAGAAGAGGAAAAGTGAATCCAAGAAGAAGCACAGGCAGAAGCATTGGAATGCAGCCGAAGAATGAATTCAGAAGACAGGGTAGAGATCAGCCTAGGACAAATGCCTATGCAGCTCCAGGATATCACATGGCTATGTGCGAACTCTCAGGTGTAAGTTCCAATAGAATAATTGATCAACGTCCTTTTGTGACCTTAGAAATAGGACAAGGAAATAGTGCAAGGACTATACGGGCTCTAATTGACTCAGGTGCAGCCACTAGTGCTGTTAAACTTTCTTACTGTCAAGAGTTGAAATTAAGTGTCAATCCTATAGAAGCATACCTTATAGGATTGGGAGGTGTGGAAACCCCTTGCATGGGCGAGGTGGAACTTCCCCTCTACATTCAAGATGCTCTTACGACAGTTAAGGTGCTAGTGTGCAAAGATGAGGACCTCAATGAGTCTCTTGTCTTGGGTCAAGACTGGATCTATGATCATGCAGTCAACCTCAACCTAAGAAGTGGACTTCTTCAGGTCTGGGTAAATCAGAGTCGCATTGTAATCGAATTAGAAAATGAAGCACTCAAAGAACTAGGAAAGACACAAACTCGTGGTCCTTCTAGGAGTACACATGAAGATGACAATGCTCTTCTTGTCCAAAACTATGTGATGCAGAGGGATGCTTTTCTCAACAAAGAAGTCAAGGATATGATGGAATTCCCTTCTTTTCCGAAGGTGGTAGAGATTCGGCAACCAAAGGAGTACCAACCGTAGAAGAAGCAGATGACCCATACCCAACGCCAAGGGAAAGTTCGGGACAAGGTGTCTTAGCTATCGAGACAAGTATGGGTACGGAAAGGCGAGCATCCTATTGCGGTCAAGTTGCAATCACCAACCAAACGTCATACTAGTGATCGGCGACAGGACACTAATAAAAAGCCTTTCAAAAATTCTTCTACGAAAGTAAAATCTATCTGGGTACCCAAGAAGTCAATGAAGGCTGACCCACAATCAAGACAAATTTGGGTGCCTAAGGCTTGCTTGTGGGCTCAAATAGCCACACATAGACCACACCATGTACACCATGGTTCAGTCACTTGAACAACTAATACCCATTCTTATTCAACACTCACAAACACATATTCGTCCATGAGCACGGGCAGAATCACTTGTAAATGTGTCCCTAAAAAGCCTCATTTCCAAGTAGACATTCTGACAAAGCCCTCTAGAGTCTCCATAAAATCAAAAGAAAAAGCCATCCACCATGTTTGGCAACCCAAACCTTGTAATAAACCACCTGATCCCATTGTAAAGCCACTTCCGCTTACTAACTGTATCCACACTACACCCCCCAATTAGCACATAGGTATCCTACATCTGCTAACCACACTTCACACTCACAACCATGTGAGCACTAACTAATGGACTAACTACATCACAGTTCATCATGTTAATGTTGTAACGGGGACACACGACCACTTTGTGTCCATTTGCAATGTTAACATTCATTTGTATATTCTCACAGAACTGGCTACCGATTTCCTCAATATGGCCGAGGCTGCAGGAACGAGCTCACAGGCAGGCACCAATTCTCAGGTGGTAGACATTGAAATTCTTTCAATTCAAGAGGAGTTGAAGGAAAGGCCATTGGCGTTGCGAGCTTTACATGTCATGTCGATTCAAAACCCCCCCAAGGGCATACATCGCCAGTAAGCAAGAACACCCATTGGTTCAATGAAGTTGCAGGACGCATTGGAGAAGGCACCTATTTATGGGAGGCTGAGATAGAGTTCAACGGACGCTAGGGCCGGTATCACTTCTTTACATGAGAGTTTGAGAGGCTTCAAAAGAGTGAAGGATTGCAACCAATATGGTAGAAGGCTGGATTGTATGATTACTTCAAAGCTCAGTTACGAAAGCTCTCTTACACGTGGAAATGAATTGAAGTGCTTCAAATTGACCAACAATTTAGTAAGGGAAGCTCTAGAAATGCGGGGTATGCATATCCCAACAGAGAAGGAGACAATGATTCCGGACAACATGAAGAACAGGAACTTAACTAAACTGAAGGATATGGTGGCAATGACTCCAACTATTTCCATTCATCTCCGAATGTGCATGCAACTCTTCACATTCCTGGCTCAAGAAAGATTCACGATGCCCCCCAAGAAGATTTGGTTCAGTCTATACTTAGCCGACACATTCAATCTGACAATTAACATGCCGCATTGGATCAGTGACCAAATCCATCTTGCACACCAATGTTGGTACAAGAAACAAAAGTCAGTGCTCTATGGATGTTGTGCACTTACCAGAATTGTATATCGATGCTTGGCATATGATGTACCAATTCAAAGGGCACTCATCTGGACTAGGGTGCAAGATTTTCAGTGAAGGATATCCGTTGCAGGGCCTCTGTTAGAAGAAGTATTTTTTGAAGTATTTTTTATGGAAAATAATTGTGAAATGCCAAAAACTTGTAAAAATATTTATGCAAATGATGTAAAAATAAGGAAGAGTCTTCCTTATGGAGAGTAGAATCATATGTATTTTTTCTAGAATTTTTGGAAACTCCTAGATAGCATATTTTTAGATCAGAAGAGGAAAGGACCAAAATTCAAGTGTGAAAAGGGACACTTGAAAATGTATAAAAGACAATTTCCTCTACTATGAGAGGGTTGGTTATTTGTATTACATGCTATCCTAGTAAAGAGAGAGTTTCCTATAGAAAATCGTGTTTCTTCCTTTTGTGTGATTTCTTTGATTTGTTGAGTCTATTCTATGTGTATCCATGGAGATTTGCAAGCTTCTATTGTGTATTTCTGATGAATGTGTATGAAGAGAGTTGATTACTGATGTGTTGAGTGAGAAATTGATGAAGAATGGTGCTGGAGATGAAAATCGTCTGATTTCACAGAATCATGATTGTCTTGTCTGAAGGTTACAGGTATCATTTTTGAGTTTTGACTTTATGATTATGTTCTACTGAGAAAATAACATGCTTTAGACACCAAGATTATTGAAAATGATGGAGTATTGCACTTCTTAGCACATTTTTCTTTGGGAAGTTTTGCTCATGAATTGTTTTGATAGCGAAGCGTAAAGGAGTATAACCAATCAGAGAATACAGGAGCAATAGATCACTAAACAAGAAACCCTATGTGAAGTGTTTACCTTGATTTAGGGCAAAATACTAAAAAAAATTCATAAAATTCATTAAAAAACTTAAACAAATTTCTTTTTTCCTTAGAAAGTTGGACTTAAGTGTTGTTGTCAAGAGTAAAGGAGGTTAAGTGGAAGGAAAGCTAAAAATTGCTAAAAATTGGAAAATCAGAAAAATACGATTCTCTTCACAAGATCGCGATTTTCTGGATTAATTCTTTGTTAATGATGTAAAAATTGTAGGTGACAGCTAATTTGGAGTGGAAAGAATTTGGAAGAGTTGTAAGAAGAAAGAAGACCCAAAATTGCAAAAAAAAACAGGAAGTACAGGAAAAATACGATTCTCTGCACAAAATCGCGATTTTATGTAAGAGAAAATTTGTTTGGAAATTTGAGCATATTTGGGTTTTGAGATAGATAATTGTAAGAGATTTCATTAAGTTGAGTAAGTGAAGGAAGTCAAATTCCAAAAATCAGTGAGGATTGAGCATCAAGTGGGAAAAGTGGAAAAGAAGTACAGAATCATGATTTTCACCACTGGGATAATGGGAGTGATTAATGATGAAAAGTTAGGAATTGAGGATTAAAACCATAAAATTGTTGAAGAATAAAATTGGACAAGTAAAAAGTGAAAATTCTGAGGAAATAGCACAGGATCACGATTGTGTGAACACTATAAAACCCTGGAATCTCAGAAAAAACTCATTTGAGTGAGGAAGAGAGGGAGTGGGAGCAAGAACATGATCGCGATCAGCTGCAACTACAAAGTTTTGGAGATTTCTGGATCAAGAAAGCAAGGTAAGGAGTTCTCAATACATTTTTTGTATTTCTTTAAACTTACATGATGATCAAAGCACAAAAAAACACAAAATAGCCAAAAACACGGAATCGTGATGTTCTGAATTTTTTGAGTTTTCTGTGGAAAAAATAATAATATTAAGTAGAATTTTTTATTACATGTTAAAAAATAACTAAGGTGATTCTATTAAAGAAAAAAAAAATAAAAATCAATACCTTAAAAATTTTTACAAAATCTGAACAAAATCGCGATTCTGATGTCAAACACAAAATCGCGATTCTCTGAAACAAAGCACAAAATCGCGATTCGCAGAGCACGATTTTCATAAGAGAATCGTGTTTCTAATGATTGTGAGCAATCATGATCGTCTGGGAATTGAATCGTGAAAAACACGATTCTCTCACAGAATCATGGAAAAACACGATTCCCTCACAGAATCGTGAAAAACACGATTCTCTCATAGAATTGTGGAAGAACACGATTCCATCACAGAATCGTGAAAATCACGATTCTCTCACAAAATCGTGACAAACACGATTCTCTCACAAAATCTTGACAAACACGATTCTCTCACAGAATCGTGAAAAACACGATTCTCTCACAGAATCGTGAAAAACACGATTCTCTCACAGAATCGTAGAAAAACACGATTCCCTCACAGAATCGTGAAAAACACGATTCTCTCATAGAATTGTGGAAGAATACGATTCTCATCACAGAATCGTGAAAGTCATGATTCTCTCACAAAATCGTGGAAAAACACGATTCTCTCACAGAATCATGAAAAACACGATTCCCTCACAGAATCGTGAAAAACATGATTCTCTCATAGAATCGTGGAAAAACACAATTCCCTCACAGAATCATGAAAAACACGATTCTCTCACAGAATCGTGAAAAACACGATTCTCTTCACAGAATCGTGAAAAACACGATTCTCTTCATAGAATCGTGGAAAACACAATTCTTTCCACAAAATTGTGAGATTAATTGAATGATCCTTAGGTCTGGTAATAAATTACACTCACATTCCAAGCAAGAACTGGGAAGGAAGGAAATAGAGCCAGTGGTAGGGGAATTGCAAGAAAGAGATTTAGGGCAAGAAATCAACATGGAAAATTTAAATGAAAGAAACGAATCCTCTGAAACTGGGGACTATAGAAACATCCTCAAATACATGTATACAAATAGGTTTGGAACCTATGTATATCAGGATGGAATGCATAAGTTTCTCATTAGATTGAGAAACTTAGAAGTTTCCCTAAACATAACACCAGTAGCACAATTTAAGGATGGTAGATATGAGGATAGGCAGGGATGTGTATACATCTTCTCACAAGACCCAGAAAATTCTGATGACCTAGGACAATGTGCAGACAAGAGACCTTGGGAACAGAACCTAGGGCAATCAGACTTGCCAAGACCACATGAAATTCACAATAATGGTGAACAACAACAAGGAAGGAGAACACATACTTCCCCAAATCCTTTTGAAAAGGAACTAGAAGGATTTAATGATTTTCCTTTGAGAAGAAGATATCATTGGCAAAATCAAGGCAGAATGATTAGACCCTATCAAGTAGCCAAATGCATGAAAAATCAATATGAAGGATATTCTGATCCTCATGCTCATGTTGCAGAATTCAGACAACTAATTAGAGCAGAAGAGGTTGAGGATTACAAAGTACAATTTGAGGCATTTGGTCTAACCCTGACAGGACCTGCATTATCTTGGTTCATTCCCTTGAGAAAGGAAATGTATCTAGATATTGAATCCTTCCTAGAAGCCTTTATTGGGGAATTCTCAAAAACTAGAATAAAACATAGCATAGCTACATTGATACATAGCTTTAAACAGCAAAAAGATGAAAATGTCAGAGAGCCAGCTAGGAGATTCAAGCAGTACATTGACAGATGTTGGCTATGAGCCTTGATCATCTCATGTGAACACCTCTATCTAAGAGGGTAATCTTATCCAAAGCTCTCTCTTCAATTTCTAGTGGCTAAGAGCTTCTTATTTTTGTATAAAATGACCTTCTTTGGTCGCATAATGCAAGGCACACCTTATCTTTCTATACGTGCATACGTGAGTAAGAGGAGAGCAATATCTTATCTTCTTGCCTTCTCTCTCTCTGTTTCTCTCTCTGCTCCGCTTTGGATAATCGACTACTGTAGTTCTCTGTCACCATAGCTAACGCATCCCCTTTCGCTCATTAGCACCAATGCACTTCACCAACTACAACAATAACATGTGGTATCAGAGCAAGTTTGGCCATCCATCCTGTGCCGTCGGAGATTACAACAAATCGGCTAATCACTGCTACGCGTGATGTTTTAGGCCTCAGGGAGGGCATACATAGCTACAGTACTTGCTGAGCGCAACAACCAAGCTCTCTACACTAGCGCCCCGAAGCTATACCCTCCCAACATCGTGCCATTGGCTATACTACATTCTTGTCTGTGCAGCAACACATCTTCTGACTTCATTGGACCGAAGCAGAGGTGATGCAAAATTAAAGAGGCTGCAGTGAAGGAGCTTCCATGATCAAGCATCGGCGACTTCGCAACCATCTTCTCAGAGATAAATCCCGAGTTCACAACCATCTTCGCAGAGCTAGTGCCAAATATTGTGATGCATATGAAAAGTAACTTTCAACAGCGATGGAGAGGTAAATTTATTTTACAATTGCAATGCGAGCTCATGTGCGTGACAAAATTCGAAAGGTTCAACCTCTGGATTCTTTTGTTTTTCATCATACTGGTGATATTTCACTTGCGTATCACATCAAGTGTTAGGCAATCTCATGCGTATTTGGATTGTTGACTGTAAGAAATGATTTGAAGCAGCCCCTTTTCTTGATCAACGTGATTGGAATATGTTATGCACATTGCTGCACTCAGTAGTCAATGATTACAATGTGCGAGAGGTATTGAAAAGCATTGCGATTCACGTACCTTATGAAGGGATCTATCTCCGCCCGTGATATATGCCTGTAGAGCTGAATTTATGAGTTGATTAATTGGTCTCACATAATCTGTGAAATAACACGTACTGGTATTCATTCCCTTTCTTGTTAGCACTGAGCTAAAAGGCATGACATATTGACAACTTCAAATAGAAATAAACGTACACACTCTTTTCTCTCTAAAAGTATATTAAGGCAAGTCGAGCTTGTGAAAGAATCAGAGTGTGTAAAGAGAGAAACAAATTTTGCAAAAACCTACAATGCCCGTGATATATGCCTGTAGAGCTGAATTTATGAGTTGATTAATTGGTCTCACATAATCTGTGAAATAACACGTACTGGTATTCATTCCCTTTCTTGTTGTTAGCACTGAGCTAAAAGGCATGACATATTGACAACTTCAAATAGAAATAAACGTACACACTCTTTTCTCTCTAAAAGTATATTAAGGCAAGTCGAGCTTGTGAAAGAATCAGAGTGTGTAAAGAGAGAAACAAATTTTGCAAAAACCTACAATGTTCTATCATCATCCCTACATATGTAGGTTTGAACATGCCATGTACATATGTTTGTTTTCAAGTTTTTATGGGATTAGACACTGCCCTCATTTTTTAGTGGTAAGACCTTCCCACCATAATAAATTCATCAAATAAAATTGTTGTAAGGAGTTAGACACTGCCAAAGTGAGTCACTTTGGTAAGAACTCTCCAAAATGAGTGAAAAGCCTCTAGACAAGTTCAATGGTCAAGGATTTCACACATGGCAAACAAAAATCAAGGGGTATCTCATGACAAAACAGTTATGGTCCGTCACAAAACCATTAGCACAAAACAAAACACTTGAACATAGAAGAGGGTTACCATATTTCATGGAAAAAGATGAGCAAGCACTTGGAATGTTACTCACATCCCTTGATGATAACTATGTACATTTTTTGGATGATTGCACCACTGCAAATTAAGTATGGATCACTCTAGAACAAAATTTTGGAGCTATTTCTACAAACTCCAAAATAGCTCAGACTCGAGGACCACAATCAACCACAGGGACTTCAGCTCCTACCCAACCTGAAGTAGTGGAAGCCATGGAAACATCACCAGCCATATCACCACTCCCTCCCCCCACACTACCACAATCTCCCATACCCCCTCCCCCCACATCACCTCTTGAGTCCACTACATTCACGGTCCCTTTCCCCTTCCCCATCCCCCCTGCATCCTCCACCTTCCCAGCATTCCAAAATGTAAATAATGTGTTTTCTACATTACATCAATGTGTATATTAGCTGCAGCATGATATCAGAATCTAGAAGATTGCCATCATCAAATAACTACGGACCACCAGCAATTACAGACGCGGCTTGCGACCATAGAAGAAGAAAACATTGACCTGAATCAACATTATACTATTCTTGAACATGCCCACCAGAACTTATTGGAAGCTCCCCAGCAATCCGAATCTTCTGAAGTTAAAAAACTAACAGCTTTACTTGAACTCTATCAGTCAGAGAATGTCAAAGTTCGGTGCAACCTGACGTTATTACAGAAGCACATGGCCATGGCCCTAGAAGAAAATAAACGACTTCAAAAGCAGAACGAAGAAAACCTAGAGGAAGTAATGGAAGGCTCCCCTCATGAGATTGACTGAGAACAGTTTAAAGCAGTCCCTTCAGAGACGATGAAAACAATCGTGGAAAACTATGCTGATCTGTTGGAAGCACATGATGATATGGAAAAAGAACGAGATGCACTGCATCGCCAGCTAAGGGAGCAAGAAGAACAACCCAAGGTCATAGATTCGGCATCGACTTCAGAGGAGGTAAAGGTGCTAAAAGAGTAGGTTGAATATTTGCAAAGGAAGCTACTTGAGTATGAAAGACAACCCTCCCCAATAATCGAACCAGAAACAGAAGAACTGGTGCCCATAGAAGTGGATGAAGCATATGAGGAACCTTATGTTACTATGCTGATGTTGGGTGGCCAACAAACAGATGAAGGATTGGACACGCTTGAAGTGGATGCCCCATGATGGATGCAGATGCTTGAAAAAACGGCCAATACGCATGATGATAGAGTAGTGGTACAGATTGAGTCCATGTCTAAGATTGAGGACAGTACTATAAAATCATAATACTTCTGCCACATGTCTCATCACCGATGGATAGGCACGAACGATGACCAATATGTGCCCTATTGTGTGCTCTTAGCAGACTACAACACAGAAATTCAACGACGATGTGGCAAGACTCCAACCTTCGCCACTCAATTCGGTCCCGACGATATACCAGAAAGCGCTACACAAGGATCCATCTTCTAACCTACCTGGCGGTTGCGTCTCCTTGAGACATACCCTGAAATGGTTCGCACATGGAATAATATGCCACTATTCATCAAGTATAATCCATGCTATGCTCCAGTACTCAGTAGGCCCACATGGCCTAACTTTGCCATCACTGTGAAGAATGTTAAAGGCTGTGCAAAGTGGCTCAATTATGTATACCTCGCACCACCACGGGGACCAGCTACAATGGCATACATGATCTCCACCATCCGCCACTAGGGAGTCAGACTGCGAAACATACCAGATGTGATGGCACAAATGTGCATGAAGATATTTGAATTAATGCTGGTCAGATTCAGAACATTCAAAAACATTAAAGACCCACATTTCTCAGGAGTCGACTTCACCGTAGGCAACCTAGACTTGGTGTATCACATGAGCACAACCCCCTCAATTAAGGTAATATATGCCTGGCACACAAGAATAAAATACCTCTGAGCATGTTACAAAGAAACTTTCGAGGAGATGTTCATCATAGGGTTCTAGGAATACCACTCTGAAATATTCATACCCAGACCCTCACATCTCCTTCAACGCTTCGCTGTGGAGAGGACCTTACACTCCAAGCAATTGTGCTTGCCACATATGGATGTCCCAGGGCCAATAGATTGGGATGCTTTATTAACAGACTTAGCACGAGGGCTGCGACTAGAAGAACATCACCTAGCCATAGATGTGGTTGAATACTATGTCAAGCACTCAACCAAACAAGGGTCTGTCAGAGATGATAGACGCGAGAGAGGGGGGAGTGCTGGCAATGGTAAGGGCAGTCAAGGACTTACGAGACAAGGAAGCCAACGAAGAGAATCAAAACAAAGAGAAGGGCCAAGTAGGCAAAGCATTCAACGGAGATCTGGCAAATAGGCCTGTCATTTTTCATGAGTTAATATTTCCCAAATAGTGATTGTAGTCACTCCACACCATTGTAAGTATCATTTTTTATTATTTCTACTCCATTTTGTAAAAGCTGAGAAGTCCTCGAGCTTGAGGAGTATTAGTAGTATTTATGCACCAATTTTCATAATTTTTAGAGCTCGTTTGAGCCTCCCAAATAGCATTAGAACCTAATTTTTAACTAGGCCAGACACTAGGTCTGGACAGGACCAAAGCTAGTAAAAAACTATAAATAGAGCTAGAGAGCTCATTTTTTAGGTTAGCTTGTTGTGGATTTGAACTTGTATGAAACTTTTTGAGTTATCTAAAGAACTCCATTGTTTCTCTCTTTGTCTTGCAGTGTGTTCATGTGTGTGTGTGTATGTGTGTGCATGTTAGTATGCTTCTCACTCACACATTTGTGCCCTCACTTGTTCGAGGTCTTCATACCATCCTCATGTCTTCCTAGATTGACATTAAAGGAGGTGCTACTCATCACTGAGCTACACCCTCCTTCTCAAGGAACAGCTGACAGAGAGACCCCATGAACTCAGAGCAGTTCACGTAATTCCAATTTAGGACCCTCCACAGGGGCACACCTCACAGGTTGGCAAGCATGCCCATTAGTTTAGTGATGTTGCAGGACCACTAGGTGATGGTACCTACTTTTAGGAGGCTAAAGTAGAATTTAATGGCAAATGGGGAAGGTACCACTTCTTCACTCGCGAGTTTGAAAAGCACCAAAAAATGCAGAATACATGAAATCAGTATGGACTAAAGCCAACTTGGATAGTTACTTCAGAGCCATGTTGCCCAAACCTGATTTTTTGTGCTGGTCATACTTGATCAGCACTCTCATGCCTAGCAGAGCCAAGGGAGGAGATAGTACCTTTGTGCTTCCATCATTAACACAAGGACACAAATTAAAGAGGTTCAAGGTGACCATCAACTTAGTATGGGAAGCCATGGACATGAAGGGCATGCATATTCCGACAGAGAAGGAAACCTTGATTCCTGGAAGAATGAAGCACAAGGACCTAAACAAATTGAAGGATATGGTGGCCATGACTCCAACCATCACTCTCCACTTATGCACATGTATGCAACATTTTGCCTTCCCTACTCAAGAATGCTTTACCATGCCACCCAAGAAAATTTGGTTCAGTTTGTATTTGGTAGAAATAGAGAGCCTCACCATCAATATGCCCCATTGGATCATTGACCAAATCCACCTCGCGCATCAGCAGTGGAACAAGAAACAAAAGAATGTACTTCATTGATGTTGCGCTCTTACTAGGATCATTTATAGGTGTTTGGCTTATGATGTACCCATCCAACGATCATTGATATGGTCAAGACTCTAGGAATTCCAGAGAAGAGCCTCAACTACTAGTCCACCGTCAAAGAAAGTGAGGGGAACCATTCAGATACCCTGTGCACAAGCAAGGCGTGCCACCTCTCACACCAAAGGTGACACCGACTCAACATAGATGTGTTCGCCCGTTCACTATTCGATTACCCAGGTAGAGTACAAAGGGACCAAACCGTGTCTTCCCTCCTATCCCTTCTAAATTGGCATTTCCACGAGGCTATACTTTGGATGACGTAACCAATGAAGAAATCGCCAGAATGATCAATGAAGCGAGTCTTGAGACTGAGGAAGACCAGACCAACGTATATCACATGACTACAGAGACTCCAACCCCTACCCAACCTGAAGTAGTCAAAGTACACAAAGAAGAAGAAGAGATCGACGAAGAAGAATCGGAAGAAGAGCATGACCAGGAGCAGGAGGAAATTCCAAAGCTTGTTGGAGCACCGGCCTACACTGCACAGATCAAGAGACTATACAAAACCATGAAGAGAATTCAAGAGCATCACAAACTATCATTAGAAATAGGGAAATTATTGATGTGCCAAATGTTAGGAGAAGAAGGGGTAAATGAACTATTCATCAACTCTCTGAACCTTCACGCTGACGCACTTGGGCTTGATGAAGCCATTCACTCAGCCATGGCTCAAATTCGTCGCTTTGAACAACGAGTACCTACATGCCCCCTAGATCCGGGAAGTAGGTTCATACAGAGGTTTTGGCATTGATCGACACCACCCACACGGAAGAATACCATGATGCACCGCGGTCCCCACCCGTCGGACCCTCACCTCCAAACCCACCCCCTTCACCTAACCCTGCACAACAAACTCCTCATGAAACCACCACCATAACCACCACTGCTAAACCCCCTGTCACAACCCTCTCATCATCATTATTGCATCTGGAAACCATCGAATTTGGAAATATGACTATGGGCCATCGTCTCATTTATGTTGTCATAGGATTTCAATTTCCCTCTAGCTCCCATCCAGGATGGACTACCACACCCACATTCACAACACTTTTCACAAACATCATGTCCACCGCACCTACCATCCCTACATACATGGTAGCACACACTTTTGATCGTATGGACATATCACCACCCACTACACCACCCCCTCCCCCCACACTACCACAATCTCAGTTGCAGAATTGCAGAGTAAACTACTTCAATATGAAAGGCAACCCTCTCCCATCATAGAACTGGAAGCTGAAGAATTGGTACCCATTGAAGTGGACAAGTCATATGAGGAACCTTATGTGCCCATGCCCATTCTCGGAGGTCAACAAACAGCTGAAGGATTAGACACACTTGAGGTCGAAGCCCCTGAATGGCTATAGAAGTTAGAAAAGATGGGCAGCACACATGACGACAGAATAGTTGTTCAAATCCAGTCAATGTCAAAGATTGAGGAGACGGTCATCAAGTCAGAATACTTCATACTTATGTCCCATCATTGATGGATAGGAACAACGGATGATCAATATGTGTCATATTGCATACTACTAGCTGACTATAATGCTGAAATTCAATGACGTACTGGCAAGGTACCTACTTTCGCTACCCAATTTGGTCCTAATGAGATACCCGAGAGCTCTACATGTGGATCCATCTACCAACCCACTTGGCGTCTATGTCTTCTTGAAACCTATCTGGAGATGGTTTGTACATGGAACAATATGCCACTCTTCATCAAATACAACCCATGTTATGCTCCAGTACTTAGAAGACGCACATGGCCCGAATTTGCAATCACTCTTAAGAATGTAAAAGACTGTGCAAAATGGCTCACCTATGTGTACCTAACATCGCCACGGGGACCTGTTACGGTAGCTTATATGATATCAACCATCCGACACTGGGGTACCAGACTACAGAACATCCCTGATGTTATGGCTTAGATGTGTATGAAGATATTTGAATTGATGTTAGTCACTTTCCAAACTTTCAAGAACATCAAAGATCCTCACTTCTCTGCAGTCGACTTCAATGAAGGAAATCTGGATTTAATATACCACATGAGTACAACGCCTTCCATTAATGTAATCTATGCATGGCACGCAAGGATCAAGTACCTCCTAGCCTGTTACAAATAGACCTTTGAAGAGATGTTCATCACAGGGTTCTGGGAGTACCATTTAGAAATATTTGTTCCCAGACCCTCACATCTCCTCTGTGTACCTAAGAACCAACTTAGGGACTTATGGAGAAAGAGACTATACCTCAATCCCCCTCAAGTGCATATAGTGGGGATTCACGCTTTAATTATCAATCCGATGAGTATACAAACCTAGCCGAGTGTATGAAGACATGCATTCAAATGGTTGCGAGCGATAAAAAGAAAAGAACAGGCAGTACAAATGCATCAGGCCCAAAGAATGTAAAAGAAGAATCAAGGACAGGGCCCCTAAAACGTAATGCCAGTCTAACTAGTAGGCCGAACTAACCAAAAGATGCATGCGGACAACAAACTGAAGACAAGAAGTAAAGCCTGTCAAGGGACGATAGAGACAAAGAGGGGGAGAGTGTTGCAGAGCAAAGAGAGCACGAGGCAGAGAAAAAGACGGGCCCCAAAATTTTTCCGATTTGGACACCTTATTTTTGTATTATAACCATTCTTGTAATATATTTTCCGTTGTAAATGCCTTAGAGGAGTCCTCTAGATGCATCCCCACAGAAGATTAGAAGCTTACCCATGTAAATTAGTAGGAAGTTAGCCTTTTAGTGAATAAAGTGCCGGTCTCTTGTGTGAAAGGACCATTTTTAGGGCACAAGTATATAAGTCAATTTGTGACTCTTTGTAAAGACTTTTTGCCATTGTGAGAATCAAGAGCACAGAAATTCGAATTTGTGTCTTCTCCTCTCTGTATCTTCTTCTTTGTGAGCTTGTATGCTTGTGTATTGCTTGGAAAGAGTGTAGGGAAGTGTTGTCTATCCATGAAAGTGTTTGTTTACTGTTGTTAAGGTGTGTGCGAAGTGTAGGAAGTGCTGAAGTGTAGGAAGTGCTGAAGTGTAGGAAGTTTATTCCTGCGACTCAGTATTTTGCTCACAACTTGAAGTAGGAGTGTCAGAATTGAGTGATTGGTTAAACAGGTGTTCGATTTTGATGGCCTCTTCTTAATTCTTGATTTGCATCCTCTGGGCCTGATGTATTTGTCTTGCCTTATAAGTCGGGTTGCCATGCACGCCACCAGTGGAAGGTATGAGGATGTGATGCTTCAGTCTTCAATCTGGACCTTCCAAAGATCAAGAGGTTGAAGCACCCTCTTGTGGTTTCGGAACCGCTGGATATCTTCTTGCACTTCTTCATGGATACTTTCCTGGCCCTGGTCCCTCCTTCCACCTCCGTGCTTTCCCTTGATGCGTGCCCCTGCGGGGCTGTGTGCAGAGATGGGTGTTGCGCCCCTACGGGGCTTCTTGCATAGTTATTTCTTCAAATATGATCTTTCTAGTGAAGATTCTTTCGTTGTCTTCTTCTTTTCTTCTTTTTGCTTGATTCTCCCTAAACACTGCCCCCCTCCTGAACTCTGTCATCCCCGACAGGCTTTGACAGTCGACGGGAGTATGTTCAATATATTTTTTGCTCTGTTTCATTAAACAAATTGGCTTCACGTATCATTAACTGTTTCCACTGTTCTGCCTTTACGCCATCGTTAGGTGGCTGTCTGTGGTCGGCGAAGAAGCTCAGTTCATATGCCACTAATCTGGCATTCAAATTAGATGACATCTTTAAAAAGATTTCGGAATCTATCTCAAAAAATCCTATAAAAAATGCTTCCTCGAACGTTTGCATATATGTACTTGGCAAGAACATAAGCCTGGAATAATAAGCCATTATGGTTGGTCGGCTAGGCATAACAGACAGATAAAAAATGAGGATCTCTGTTCCCTGGTTAATACCAATGAAATTCAAAAATGTATAGGCCGTGTATTTGAAGACCTTCAATACTGTAAGTATCATACTGAGTATTTTATTTGTCATCTTTACCATTAAATCGGGTACTGTTGCATAACTTTGCAGCCAAAATTCAATGGTTTTGACCATGTACTCTTCTGTAGGTAGATAATTATGTGGCAGACTTGGAAGCAAAGGGTAATTTAGCCACTGTTTATTTATAGCACCATTTTTTTGCATGTCCAAAAATTCCCTGGTTTCTCTTCGACGTGGTATAGGACAAAATGAAGGGTTTACCTGTAGGAAATATGGTGTTGCTTGCCAATGCACCCGTAGTGTAGGATGTTTCTCCAAAAACTTTCTTCTCCAAACAGGTTGTGCAGCTTCAAATTCTTCTTGAGTGTAAGTGAATGTGTTATGTTTAAAGTTTAGCTGCTCGTCTGGACTTGTCTTTGTAATCTTCTTTATATAGTGTCTTGTTTTCTCTTTCAATAATCCGTACGGAATGTTGAAAGGCTTCATTATCTTCTCTAAGTCTTTACCTTTAATCTTTGCTTCTTTCATGACTTTGATGACTTCGTTTTCAAAACTTTCTGTCAACCAAGACACCACTAGTGCCCGTTCCTTCTGACTTATTTCTGCAGTATATGGCATTGGATGATCATCATGTATGCCCTCCATCTGTTCGTGTATTGGAGAATTATAAATCGGGGGAGATAGAGGACGTACCTCTACCTCATCAGTAGGATTCTCTTTTGTTGTCTCTACTGGTGTCCCGATTGGTGCTTTCTGTTTGACTTGGATCTCTAATTGTGCTATGCGTTCATTCTTTTCTTTCACTTCTTGCATTGCTGCTCTGAGCGCTTCCTTTGCTGCAAGCAGTTCATTGCCAATTTCTGCTATATTGTCCATGTTATCGTTGTAACTTGTTGCAAGCTTCCCATGGGCTGTATTCAATTGTTTTTGGAGCTCGGTGGTGTCTTGAATGTACTTCTGCTCCCATTCGGTTCTTAATGCTTGCTCTTGTTGTAGCAATTCTGTATATTTTGCAATCTGGTCTCTTAACTCTTTCTGATCAACATCTGTTGTTTCTTGCTTTTCGAGAGGTTGATCGTATAGCAATGACTTCATGAGTTCTTTATTTCTATTTCGTAAACTATCATTTTCTTCCATGTATACCTTTAATTGGGTCTCGAGCAAGGTGCTTCTAGATTTCATTCTCTCTTTGTCGGCCTCGCTGGCTTCATGTAATCTTTGTAGGTCTGTGAGCTGTGCCTGGAGTTGGTGATGCTGGGTCATCAATGTATCACATTGTGTCTTTACCTTGAGTAACTCCATTCCTTTTTCTGCAATCTCTTTCTGGGCCTGGATTAGTTGTGCGGATAGTTGTTCACTCATAATTTGGAATTGATTCTTTTCCCTCATGGCTTTGTCATAGTCTGCATCTATATCCATCATCTGTTGCTGTGTATCCATGGTCGTTTGTATCATCTGCTTGACCACAGGTTTCAATTGTGTGACATCCACATTTAACCATGTTTTAGGAATACTCGGTTCTGCTCCTGTTGTCACATCTTTTCCTTGTGCTACGTGTAATGTAGTGTCATGGGGCTGCCTAATGTGGAGTTGTATCCTTGGCTCAGCCTCCATGTGGTTGATTTTGCCTTGAGGAGTGTCCTCCGGTACTTCAATTACTATTTGCTCTTCATTTTTGTGTAGGTCTGACTCTTTGTTCACTGGAGTTTGCATTTCTTCCTTGATAGGTTGCATTATTTCTTTATTCGATAATGTAGTTTTTTTTATACTAATCTTTGTTGTATCATTCAATTGAATGACGTGCTCTAGTTCCTTGGGTTCTTGGCTCTTGGCTTGTCCCTGTTGGTTGTCTGGTGTAACTTTGACTTGATTAATCTCTGTCCATTCTTCCTCATTAGTTTCTGTCCTTATGTCAGTGTCCCCCTGTCCATAATCTTGATAGTAGCCATAAAAATGAGGTCCGACACCGGTTGGTCATCCAGGAACCAATGGCCTCTTGCTTTTGTTATGGATTCTAGTGGAAGAAGTTGAACCTCTTCCTCTTGAGTCGCTTCGAAATTAGTGGATGCCATTTGCACTCAATATAGAGTATGAATTAGTGGCCATATAGTATCAGAAATCCTCCTTCATTTGTCTTTCCTAAGATTGACATTGCTCCGAGTGAATGGTGTCGTCCCTTCCCCGTGGGTGTGAGAAAGGTAATACCTGGAATTTTTCATATTTTTAGGTATTTTTATGTTTTTGTCTGAAAGAAAAACAGAAAAGTGAGTTCATAGCCGAAGCGATTATTAATTTGTTTAGTAATTTCCTTTAAATTATGTACAAGTGCTCTCCTATTTCCCAAGAGGGAAATGTGCTTCACTATCCTGAAATAGAAGAATATTGTGCCGAATGTGTAGCCTTGTAATGTGGCCCTATCATGCATACTTTGGATTCTATTAACTCCCAATGTGTGCAACTTGAAGTATTTGTTTGATGCATGCAGCTCGTCGTGCTTTTCGGCATCCAAATCCGCTTCATTCTGTTGGGATGAATTGTATTTTCAACATTCCTGATGAATGTGGGTCTTCTGATGTTGTACGTCTCCTTTTGCTGATGTTTGAACCTTGGAATAGTTTTTGGTGCAAATGTATACTCCTTCTCTGTCCTGCAGCTGTTCATCTTTGGTTGTCTTGCCTTTGGAGCATACTGATTTTTCTTGAGCCTTGACCCTTCCTTCTTGATGATTGTCCTTTGAGCGCATGGCTTGGGAATCCATATTTGTGTTCGGTCCGACTGGGCGGCTATTACTCTCTTTGGAATCCATCGTCTAGCAATTCGTTGTTGATCTCGGCGTCCAAATTCATTTATCTGCTTCTTTGCTGGATTGTTCTGATGTCGACGATGTTTCTATTGTAGGAGATATACAGCTACTTGATCCTTCCTTATCCAAGCCTGTCTAGTGTGAGGAATGGGGTATATTCTAATAGGTACAGACTTGTGATGATCCTGAGAACTAGTCTCTCTTGTGCATGGTGCTTCACTATGGTTGGTTCCAGATTGAATGGTACTCTGGTGACTTGCTAGATTAGAAGATGGTGTGCAAGCAGAATTCGGTGTGTCCTCACATGAAACACTTGATGAAGGGGTTTCCATAGTGCTAGTGAACATACATTCATGACTGTGTTCATTAGAGTGAATTTTTGGCTCTATACTTGCGGCTTTGATTGGACGTTCATCTAGCAAGCTGAATACTTCACGATGTCCTATCTTGGCTGAGATGTATCCTAAATCCAATTGGATAGTCACTTCATATTCGTATATCCAGTCTTGACCTAGCACTAGCTCTTCCAGTAAGTCTTGATCGTGACATACTAAGAGTTTTTGTTCCATAGTGTTGTTGCCAAGGTGTAGAGGTAAGGTAATCTCTCCTATACACGTGGTGGTCTTTCCTCCTATTCCAATCAGCTGTGCCTTTGATGGACGTAATTCCTCTTTGAGTGTTTGTGACAATGAATACTTGATACAACTTATGGCGGCTCTTGTGTCAATGAGAGCATCCACTAAGTGGTATTCCTTTTTTCGTTCTCCCACATTCAAATATGGTTGTGTCCTCTGTTGACCTAAGTTTTCAGTGGCTCTAAAATTAGACATTGGGATGAGTTCTTCTCCTAGTCGATACCTCTCATCTCTCTCTCTCTCTCATCCACTCTTTTCGTTTCTTGATTCGTTCTAGTGCTTCCTGTCTCGCTTCTTCTCGTATCCTTTCCTCCTCGGTGCATCTATTCTGGCCCTTGATTAATCGTGACATTGTTTCTTCAGTCAATGGTTCTAGATATTTTTTCACTCGACATCCACTGATATAGTTTGGTAATACTTCTCCATCTAGAGTTGCTAAGCTGATGGCTCCACTCGTGGATATACGATTGATGATCAACGGGCCATATCCTCTCTTCTACAACTTCTTAGCGTGTTGTTTCAAAGTATAAATAAACACTAAATCTCCTTCCTTCAAATTTTTGTCTTTAATATGAGCATCAAAATATGCCTTCTGTTGCCTTTTAGCAGCATAAATCCCTGCTACTGCTTGTAACCTAGTTTCATGTAGCTTCTCTATTTGATCCAATTGAGCTGAGAGTTCATGTCCCGTCCACTCATAAGTTGTTGCTACTCTGAGAGTGGGTGTTAAGAAATCAATTGGAAAAATAGCATTTTGTCCATACACTAAGTTAAAAGGAGTAGTTCCTATGGCTGTTTTGTAGGCTACTCGAAATGCCCATAAAGCGTGATGTAATTGTTTATCCCAATCAGATCTACCATTGTTTACAATTTTTGTGAGAACTGTGCATAAGATTTTATTGGAACTTTTGGCTTGTCCATTGGCTTGTGGGTGATAAGGGGCTGATTTCTTATGAATTACCAAGAATTCATTCAGTAAGGCTTCTATAACTTCATTCACAAAGTGCATCCCTCTATCACTCACAATTTCTATCGGTAGTCCAAATCTAGTGAAAACATTCTCGAAGAGAAAATTGGCCGTACTTCTTGCATCATTTTTCTTGGTTGCTTTGGCTTCCACCCATTTGGTTAGATAGTCTATGGCTACAATTATGTATTCAGCATGGGATCCTTTAGCTGGGGGGCTAATAGGTCCTATGAAGTCTATTCCCCATTTAGTAAAAGCTCTGGCACTCATCATGGGTTTCAGTGGCATTTCATCCCTTCTAATTGGGTATTTCGTTCGTTGACAAGTATCACATCGTTGAACATATGTGGCTACATCCTGATGTAGAGTTGGCCACCACATTCCAGCAAAGAGAATCATTTTTGCTGTTTTATCTGTAGAGAAATGTCCTCTTGCAGCTCCTGTATGTGCCATCTCTAAAACAGCAAGATACTCGTCTTCATGAATGCACATTCGCAAATGATTATCTCTTCCTCGTTTAAAGAGTTATTTTCCAATAAGAGCATAGTCCTTACTTTGTTCTACCAGTGCTCGTTTTCTTTCTAGAGTGGCTCCTTCTGGGTACTCTTGGGTCTTTAAGAACTTCACCAGAGGCATGCTCCATCTTGGTGCTACAATGGAGTAGCATAGAGTGGAGTTCTCTTCTGGATTCCGTTCTTGATAGGTTGGGCAGGCTGATACATAATTATGCGCATCCCTCTGTATGGTTGGCCAATATATACCCAATCTCCTTAGTGTTTGCCATGTTCCGTTTGCATTTAGGTGCCTTTTCCATTGATTTACATGTGCTTTCTAAAGCCACATTTCCTGTTCCTCTTCTTCTACGCATCTCATGAGTAATCCATTTGAGTCTTGGTGATACAAGCTTCCAGCAATGATATGAAGGTTTTTAGTCTTCCATAGATCTTGAGTTCGGTTTGGTGTGATCCCATCTTTAGGTCCATGCGTGAGTATAAGGATCAACTTTTCTACCCATTGGGGACATACTTCGAGATTAAAAAGATAAGTGTCTGGCAAATCATCTGGTACTCCTATGGGTGGTTCGCCATGTGTCATCCTTGATAAGTGATATGCTCTTATGTGGGTATTTCCTTTCTTGACTACTACTTCAAAATCAAATTCCATCAACAATAGAAACCATCGTACTAGTCGTCCTGTATTACAAGGCTTATTGACTAAGTACAATAGGGCTTGATGATCAATGAAGAATTTGAATTTGTTTGCCAAAAGGTAATGTCGGAACTTCTTTACTGCATACACCATCCCTAGGCCTTCTCTTTCGATTGTTGTATAATTGCGCTCCGCTTGATTTAATTGTCTACTGGCATAGGCTATAGGGTGGTCTAACTTTCCAGTATCTGCAGGTTGAGCTAAGATGCAACCAATGGCAAACTTGGAAGCATCTACGTGAATGTGAAAGGGTTTGTTCCAATTGGGTACTCGAAGGATTGGTGTTGAACTTAATCGACTCTTTAATTCATTAAAGGCTTTCTCACATTCTTCAGTCCAGTTAAACTGTGTCAATAATGCATAGAGAGGTCTAGCAATTATGGCATACATATGTATAAATCTTCGATAGTATCCACAATGTCCCATAAATGCTTGGACTTCTTTAGCAGTCTTTGGTCTCGGTAAATCCAGAATTACTTTGATTTTGTCTTCATCTGTTGAGATTCCATTCTTAGAGACAATATGTCCTAATATCTTTCCTTGTTGAACCATGAAGACACATTTTTCTGGGTTGAGGCATACTCGATATTGTCGACATTTGGCAAAGATCTTTTCTAGTTCAGGGATATGCTCTGATCGTATAGCTGAATAAGTACATAAATCATCCACGTATACCTCCATACTCTTTCTCAGGAACTCTTTGAATACATGGCACATCAATCTTTGGAAGGTGGCTGGGGCATTGGTTAGGCCGAAAGGCATAACCCTAAAGGCGTATACTCCCCATTCAGTTGCAAAGGCTGTTTTATGTTGTTCCTCAGGAGCAATGGCTACCTGATTATAGCCTGAAAAGCCGTCCAAAAAACTATACACTTCCTTCCCTGCCACTCTCTCCAAAAGATGATCCGTGATGGGTAATGGGTAACTGTCTCTTATGGTAGCAGCATTAACTTTTTTCAGATTTATGCATACTCTTAACTTCCCATTCTTTTTCAGTACAACCACCAAAGGTGATACCCATTCCGTTTGTTCGATCTCATATATGAACCCAGCTTCTAACAACTTATCTATCTCTTCTTTAATCTTCGCTGAGTAAACATCATTGTATGTGTATGGTCTTTGTTTGGAAGGTTTAGCTTCAGATGTCATAGGAATTCTATGAGCACATATAGATGGATCTACTCCTTTCAAGTCCTTATAGGTCCAGGCAAAGACATCCCGGTATTCCCTTATGAGGCGTATTAACTCTTGTTCTTCCTCCATTGAGACATCATGTCCTATGAAAGTACATCGCTCCTCTCCTTCCTCTAACTTTACTACTATCTTCTTGGTTTGCTCTTTGTTGTCATATGCTATTCCTGGCTGTCCTTCTCGTCTTGGCATTTGAATAGCAATTCTTCTCTCTTCTAGTTCATATTTTTTGAGGTGGGCGGGCACTTCAAATTGGTCTTGAGGCTTGTTTTCTTCATCAATTTTTGCTTTTTCTAATCCAAGCTCCTCTTCCTGTGTTGGTTCTTGATTTATTTCATTAGCTATGACACTTATTTCTTGAGTTTCTTTTTCTGTTTCCATGTGTTCTTGCTCCATTTCAATGCTCTCATAGTCTTCCTTCCATTCCTTTTCTATGACTTCTCCTTCTTCAGCCTCCTGAAGGACTACCACATATAGACTGACATCATAGCCTTCCTCATCAATGCATTCATTCATGGTTATTACCTCTTCGTTTACACACACATCGAGAGTAGCTACAATCTCCATCCAACCGTGAGGTTCAAATTCTTCATCTAAGAATATTTGAGGCATATAGGCTGGATCTTGTACTGATCTAGCAACTCCTTGCTTTTGTTGCCATCCTTTTCTCCTATCTTCCTCCTTTTTCGCAGTTTGACATATCCATAGATGAGTGTCTTCGTTCATCCATGATTGATCGCTTGAACCTATACTATGAATCGACTGATTATCTTCCTCCTTATGAATCTGATTCCATTGTAAGGGAGGAACATCTTGATATGTGTATGTGTGGAGATTTATTCTTGTGGTGGTTCCTTCATGCTGTAAGTATACTGCGTCTTTTCCCCAATCTTGCACTACCTTTAGTTGCCTCATGAAAGGTCTTCCAAGTATCATTTCATAATTGCTAGGCCTTTCAAATTGACAAATCGCTAAGGTGTGCTCGAACTCAACTCCGCAAGTGGTAAAAACTACTCGTTCTAATAGTCCCAAGGGTCGTTCAGTGTGTCCATCTGCCATTTGTATCTTCATGCGTGTTGGTCTTAGAGCTAGTTTTCCCCATTTTCCCCAAATTTCCTTAGTTGCTATTCCTACTCCAGCTCCTGTATCTAAAATGGCTTTGGTGGTGTAACCCTTGTAGGTAATTGGAAGGCAAGTATTTCCTTCATCTCCCTCACTAAAATCTCCAACCTTATCGACTGGGATTTTTACTGTGTTTACTTCATCAGACATCTCCTTTTCTTCCGCCTTAATCTCCAATTGACTGGTCAATTTCTCCTTCAAATGTGGTTTAACCTTCAACAGTTCTTCCAATGTCAGAGTGCAAGGGATTTTTACCTTTCTAAGGTGTTGTATGATATCCGACGTTTGGATTGATGTGTTCAGTTCTTTTTTCCTTATTGAGGGAATGCAATATAATTCTGAACTGAGTTCGTACTCTCCTGTGTAATTTGGCAAAGCCTTTACTCCGTCATCTTCTTTGTCACTTGGATCCATTGGTAACATTTCTTCTGAATTCACTTCAGGTATTGAATCCTCTATTCCATCTTCAACTTCTAGCTCTTCAAAGGGTGGTTTGATTCCTTCTACTTTCTTCCACCTGTCTTCTTGG
Source organism: Ceratopteris richardii (assembly GCA_020310875.1). Lineage (NCBI taxonomy): Eukaryota > Viridiplantae > Streptophyta > Polypodiopsida > Polypodiales > Pteridaceae > Ceratopteris > Ceratopteris richardii. The sequence continues at coordinate 118,099,190 of CM035424.1, forward strand.
ACTCTTGCCCACAAGTCTTTAGGCCATTCCCCTTCTACTTCGGGAACAATGGATCCATCCCTTTTATCCTCACAATAATTTCCATCATGTGTCTTACCTGCTTTGGGTTTTTCGTGATTATTAGCAATGACACACTCTTGGAATTCTCTTTCGGAAATTCGTGTATTCGGTAGTGGAACAGCAGGTTTTTCTAAGGTCTGTTGAGCGACTTCTATTAATCTTTTGCAGATCTCCAACCTCTCTTTCTCTAGGATATTCTCTTTCATGTTGTTCTATGGTAGGTCCTGCTCTTATTCGTGCCTTGTACGCCTGAATCCACATGGCCAATTCTTCAGGCATGGGATCTGCTAATACTGATCCTACCTCTTCTTTTTTACACTTTCCATTTTTATTTTCTTCTTCAAATTTTTGTTCCTCTTTTAGATTTTGTTCGCTCTTCTCATTTTCCTTCTTCTGTAGTAACTTCTTTTCCTTTATCCTGTCTCTACGGTTCTTCCATCTTTGTGTCCTTTTGCTTACAACACTTTTCTCAGGCTCTTCCGAATCTTCAACTCTCTGAGGTGTGGGTATGTTCATTTTTCTGTCACCTTGATCATTCTCCTCAGTTTTGTCTGGGGTTTCTCTCGCTTTGGCTCTAGTTATTGCTTTCAATGGTACAGTATACTCCTTGTCGCTTCTTGATGATTCTATCACTTCTATCACGTTAATCTGCACATTAGAGTTAACTTTGTTGGGGTTCTTGGGGCAATCTTTGAAAAGGTGTTTTTTACCACAATCACTACAGTATCCTTCCAGACTCGCTGTGGCGGTGGTGGATTTGGCAGTGTACACTCTCTGATATAATAATCACCTCTGCATCTATAACATGGTCCTCTAGGTACAGGCGGTCTGTTCATAGGTCGGGGGGGTATGGATGCCCTAGGGGCTGTGTACATCAATGACACATAGTCCTGTTCGTATCCGTAGGAACTATATGGCATTTCCATGCCATAGGTATATGGTTCGTACATTTGTCCATATTCTATCATAGAACTCTCATAACTGGGATAGTTTCCTTGACTATGGTCATAAGATGAGTCATATGGTTCATTGCTAGGCAATGGTGTGGCTGGGACTATCACTCTCTCTAGGTTTTCTTCAGGTTGAGCTAATTTCACGGGGACAACATTCTGAGGATGGGGTGGCTGTTGTCCTAACACCGATTGTGGTTGATTGTAACCTTGATAAGCATATGGTCGTGGTACAGGTGCTTGCTACTGATATGTGGGATATCTATAGGCTTCACCTCCTTGATCTCTCTGAGGGTATCCATAAGGTCTCATAATAGGTTGTGTTGGTCTTGATTGCCTATTGTAGGGACAATTTTCTGCACTGTGATTTGTGTATTTTTGTTCTATGCTGCAATATTGTAGAGGGCCTGGAACGGGTGGTCTATTGTAAGCATAAGCAGGTGGTGGGACTACTCCCCTAGTGCACAAATGAGATGGATGATCACCTCCACAATGCATACATCTTCTAAGCATGGGCACTCTCATTGGGTTGTTGGGGTAGTTCCTCTGTCCTTGGACATTCAGCTTCTTTGCTACTAGGTCGGCTATTTCCTCAACATTGTTCTTAGGGTTCGATGTGCTACTTACTGAATCTTCACTCTTCATAGTACCTTGAGGTATCTTCAGATCCTCCGCAAGATTGTCCTCTAGGTCAATACATTCTTTCATGCATTCTTGCAAGGTTTGAACTCTCTTCACATACACCAGAGATCTTAATGATCCATTCAATATTCCTTCCAAAAATAATGACACCATTTTGTTTTGGGTGGGTCTCTCTTCCATTGGACATCTATCCACATACTGCTTGAATCTTCTTGCTGCCAATCTCACTGATTCGGTAGGAGCTTGCTTAAAGCTATGGATTAATGATGACAAATTGTTTTTAATTCCAGACAGTGAATTCTTCAATCATTTCTTGATAGACTTGTTCCATGTTCTGAAAATCATTTGGATCTAATGGCTGGAACCAAGCTAAAGCTGTGTCCGTCAAAGTTAGATCGAAAGATTCATATTGGATTAAAAAATCTTCTACTTGTTCGGCTCTGATTACTTGTTTGAATTCAACTATATGATTGTAAGGTTCACTTGAGCCATCATAGTGATTTCTCATGCACTTGGCCACTTGAATTGGCCTTAATCTTCTTCCTCCTTCAGGCGGTCTAGGCATTACAGGGAACATGGGTCTCCCTATCGATATACCAGGTCCTCTTGCTACAGGTGGTCTAACTGGAGCAGGAATTCCATTCCATGGGTCAACAGGTGGCCGAGGCCGATAGTTAGGGTTATTTGCAGGCATAGAAAACTGCACATGTGGTATAACCGGAATTTGAGTTTGTTGTGTTTGTCCTAACTGTTGAAATGAATTATTCTGAGAGGTTCCATGTGGGTTTTGTGAAGTAGTGGCTTGATCCCTCGGGGGAAACACTGGAATGTTCTCATATTTCAACCCGGCTCTCTCTGAATCTGTTAGGGGCCAATACCTTCTCTGGTTTTTGTCCAAATATGTGATAATTGTTGGAAAGTCAGGATCTTGCAACTCATAGATAGTAACTGGATTAGGGGCTGCTTCCCATATTGAAGAGTGGGCTCTAAGGAGATGCTCCATTCCACTACTCAAATATACATCCATTAAGGAGTCATCCTGGGGAATCAAGTCTCCTCTCCACCCCCTAACAACAGTAGATCTCCCTCTAGGTGTGGCCACTTGCTCTTCATTTCCTTCTTCATTAGGGTTATGAGCATTGTTTTCTTCCCCAAGTTCATTAATGTTTTAAGGATGTTCTGTAACCACATACTGGATGTCCCTTTTATCCATATAAAATCCTCCTGAATATTTAACTGCTGGTCTGGGCACTATGTAAGCATATGATGCTTTCTTCAGTCTGGCCACTGATCGGTTTAGTCCATCTAGGTATATAGGGATCTCATGTTGATTGCTGGTCACATATTCTAAAGATGTTCGATACTCTCCCTCAATAATTGACATCATGCCAATCATTGGTACAGTGTTTTGCATATCCTCTGAAGCCATAGGAATTTCTTCTTCTGACTCACTAGAGGTCTCAGAATAATGTGAGCGGCTACTTGGTTCAGCTACACTTCCTACAGAAGAGATCACACTCCTTCGGCTTCCTAGGGTTCTTCCTGATCTCAGGTTCATCCACTTAAAAGCTCTGATCAGCCCTTGCTAATCTCTAGCTTCTAGAACTCTTCACTATGGGTCAGAATTCTAGAAGAATTTGATTGGAAAAGGACTGAATATGAAATCTCAAGTAACAATACTTGACTCAAAATTTCACGATACTTGATCTTTGAGCCAGACGATACATGATATCTGCCCAAAAATGATACATGATACTTCAATAAAACGATACTCGATACTTGGATAAACGTGATACCTGAGATAGAACGATACACGATACTTGTCTCACACGATACACGATACCTATGAAGTATCGCGATCGGGCAACGACGATACTCGATACTCAGAGAAAGATGATACTCGATACTTCAATGAACACGATACACGATACTTGGGCAACCACGATACACGATCGTTGACAAGTATCGCGAGCAGTGAAAGCACGATACACGATACTCGGATGCACACGATACACGATACTTGATGCTTGTCAAGTATCGCGATCGCTGAGAAACGATACACGATCTCTGTCAATTATTGCGATCGCTGAGAAACGATACACGATACTTGGTTACACATGATACTCGATACACAGGGAAAAGCGATACTCGATACTCCAAAAAACGATACTCGATACACGATACTTGGTGAATTATCGCGATCGGGAGCAAAACGATACACGATATTCGGGAAGTATCGCGATACTCAACCACAGGAGATCACGATACTTGTCAGGTATCAAGTGAAGTGACATACGTAAGAGGAATAGACACACCATAAAGGAACATTCTTGGAGATAGACTAAGGGAGCAAGAGCATACACTACACTTGGAGGGCAAGAGAGAAGTGGTTATTGTTTCTATATTGGAGATTGCCTCATCTCATGGCTATCCAAGAAACAACCTACAATAGCCACCTCGTCAAGTCAAGCACAATATAGAGTAGCATTTACAACTACACTTGAAGTAGTATGGTTACAAAAGATTCTAAGCTACCTTGATGTTCATGTATTTTCAGATACTTAAAGTGCTATAATTATTGCAAAGAATCATATTAATCATGCTAGGAAAAAACATATTGAAGCACATTACCATTACATTAAGGAACAGTGATCCAGAAAGCCTATTGAGCTATCTTATGTACCTACAAGTGACAATGTTGCAAAGATTTTTAAAAAAGCATTATCTAGAGATAGGCATTAGAAATTATGAAGACAGTTGGACCTTATGCCATTATGACATGGGGGGGGGGGGTTTGTTGGAAAAAAATATCATAATGTACCAAAGTTGCAATTATTCAAGAAATCCTTACTTGATGAATCATTCGAAATTTTGTAAATAATGTTCAAAAATATTATTCCACCATGGGAAACTACTCTTTGAGAGCTTTCTAGCATTGTACCATTTGGCTCACATCAGATCCTCAAATTGAAATCCCTAATTTTTCCTTTCAACATGCTTTTCAACTTGCTTTTCATCAAAGGCACCACTAGAAGCAACTCTAAAAGCTGAAAATCTAGGTTTCCCCCTCCAAAAAGCTGGGAGCTTATGCTTTTCCCAAACTGATATAGCTCTTCTACCAAAGCACCATGCTTTTTAGAAGGCACCTTGCTTTTTTGGAGGTCCAACCCACACTATATAAGGAGAACCACTTTGCCCCCTCACATCTATCAAGATCAATTAATCTAGATTAAGCATCAAGAAATCTACAAGCTGGATTAGCTAAGACCTTGGGTTATAAGCTAGGAGGACTTAAGGAGGACTCAAGGAGAAGGAGTACATGTGAAGTTGAAGGAGTTTGGAACAACCACCCCTTGTTCTTCTCCACACATTCATTGTGTGCATGTTGATTTTGGAGAGGAGTAGTGCCTACATTAGAGTTTCTTCTTGTGTTGGTGGGTCTTGGCCTATTACATCAATGCTAGGGCTCGTTTTTGTTTAGGGTTTGTTGCTTTGACTATTTGGAAGTGTATTTCCATATTTGTGCATATATTCACTCACATTTATACCTCTTAGTCACATTTTTCACTTAGTTTTTGTAACTAGCACACTCAAATTTAGCATATATTTAGTTTTGGTATCTTGCACACATTGTATTTTGACATTTTTCATTGTTTGTGTGTAGTAGCATTGAGTTCTTGTACTTTCATAATTGTGTTCTTATCCATCTATTGTCATTTATATCTCTTCATCAAGTCAAGGTGTGTGATGTTCTAAGGTAAAGTGTTGGAAGATCCTAGATTTAACATGTGATTGACTTATTGGGCCTACCACACTTCCAACAATGATATCAGCCCCATTGGCAAGGCTGCATCCACACATCAGGATTGCTTTTTTGCTCACCATTTTTTTCATGGCTGCTATAATTTTATAGGTGGTTTGCTACAATAATTTTCTAAGTTCTTTTGATGAGATAATCAACCTTTTCTCAGTTTGAAATTTCAATAATTATTACTTTCTTTTTCAAAATTGGATTCTATTTGACACACTCTCTAAGTTCTTCTGATGAGATGTATCATAAGCTTGTCACATTAGAGGTGGCTAATTTTTTTTCGTGTCATATGAAAGTTTGTGCTTGGGCCGTGAGAAGGACCCAAACAGGCACATGCCTTTTATCCAAGTAGTGTTGGGAGCAACTCTATAGACATGACATAGTGTATCATTCTCCATAACCATAGTTGATTTTTGATGGGTATATTGCCCATTTTAGACCTTAAAATAAGCTCATTTCTTTTTTAACCCTTCATAAATTAGACTGAAAATGTGAAATACAGGTAGTCTGTTCATATAACCTAAGTGAAGGGAAAAGTAGGTCGTCAAAATACAACCTTGTCCATAACACACAAATGGGACATGTGACTCCTCAATGATATCCGAGCCATAGTTGACTGTTGATGGCCGTATAGCCCATTTTTAATGTTTTTTAATGTAAAATAAAATTAGCGATTTTGATTACCAATCAAAAAGTGAATTAAAATTGTTCATGTCTTGTAATTGAGTTGGTTTGGCATTGACCTCTTGAGGCAAAGGTTCTATGTTCAACCTCCGACAGAATATATAATGGCCTTGGCCAGTTATAACCATATATAATTAATTATAATCTTGTCTAACCTTTGCTTTGTGAGATATACAAAGATCTTGAAGATACTATGTCCATTCACTTGTATAATTATACTTTCAAAATTAAAGCCTAAAATATAAGCTCTTACTAATTTCCTTTTTAAAATAATGAATTAAAATAATAATATAAAAATATAAAACTGTATGGGCAAGGCTGCCCGTCAAAATACAGCACTATCCCAACGCACAATGAAACAGACACACAGACTTCATGTGCTCTTAATTGTCGTCCTCACTCACTTTTCAGAGTGAATGACATGCATCCAGGCTCCACCTACTATACTCGTGTTTTTTGGAATCCAATGGTCTCTCTCTCTCTCGCCTTCTCTCTCCTTCTTTCTCTCTCTCTCTTCTCCCTTCTCTCTCTTTCTCTCTCTCGCGTGGGACTCGGGACTAATGAAGCAATCGTATTTCTTTGTATTTTCTCAGCCGAAAGAAACGGCTTTATCCCCAATAGAAAACGGCTTTGAGTTGATATTCAATCTCCGCCGTTCATGCATATCTATTGCATCTCCTCGTTTTCTTTTAGATGGTACATCTTACTAGGGCTATGGTTATTGCAAGGAGCTTTATGTGTGTTTGATGAGAGAGACAGAGAGAAAGATAGATGGAAAGGTTTGTAGATAGATAGAGGGAGAGAAAGGTGTGACTTACACAAAGTGATCGTTGAAGTGATCTTCAACGAGAAAAAAGTTCCAAGGAGTCATTATAACATTGTCTTTTATATGTGGTCTCCTAAGAATAGTCCTAGTACCCAAATCTGAGGCCAAAAATGTACATCTTAAAATTTGTTAAGATGGAATACCTTGTAATACGTTACAAGTGAAGGGTTCTAAATTTGTTTTGAGGTCACTTGTTGGATGGTCTGATGAAGAAAATACATTCCAACTCAATCCAAAAGCACAGTGGAACCTTCAAAAGATCTAGCTTCAAAGAATCTGGCACTGGCTACTACAAGAGAGAAAAAAGCACGACTTTTCACAATGCATACAGATATTCCAAAGACTTTGTATACACAAAGTAGACTTGATAATATATCTAATAAGATTTGAATTAGTTAAAACGGATTCCAAATAGTCTATCAACTAACCACTCAAAGATAGCCTACGCATTGGCTACACAATCAACACATGTATATGTGCACTTACACAAACTTTCATACAAAGATTTTTTTCACTTACACAAAGATGGAACCTCAGAGTAAATGCCAACTTTTCAACCTTAATGAGGAATTAAAGAAGAAAAAATCAATTACAGAATGATAGCTAATTAAGATACACAATTGAATCCAAACAACCTACAATGTGTAGCTAGCTGTGTAAAGATAAATATGATCAAAGATATGTGCCTATGTGTAGATATTAGCAAGTAAGGTGGTTATCTAAATACATTTGATTACCCTAAACTAAATGGAAGTAACCCTCTAACTCAATTTAAACAATGCATATATAGAGGAGGCAAATCAAGTGGTTGATTTGCTTGCTAATCCACCAAAAATTATCCTTCATTTCTCTCAGCCAAAGTTGGTTATCTTTCCTTCAATTAGAATTCATATATGAATCATTTTGACTCTTAAAAATTTATAGGATGATGTGGCATAGTTGCTTGTATCCCATTCACACACTTAAGCTTGCATTCACTTAGATTTCTAACTCCCCCTCAAGCTCAAGTCTTCTTGTCTACATCTATATCCATCATGTCTGTAGCCTCCTTGAAATTCAAGAGCCTTGTTGAATTCGAGAATATTTTCATGATATCACCTACATGATCCATGGTGTTTCTGTACTTAATGCCCACCTCTTTGGTTAATACTTTCCTTCTAATGAAGTGATGTTGAACCTCTATAAGTTCACTTCTTGCATGGAACATTAGGTTTCTTGCAAGGTAGAGGCTTGAGATATTGTCTCAAAACAATGGAAACTCTTTAACCCCAACACATGATCTCACTCTTTGATGCTAGCATAAACACATAGTGTGATAAATTTTATGTATCTAAGTATTTTTTAGCTATATTAAGATGATCAATAGTAGGTGCATTCAAAGATTGTTAAAGGACACCTACTACATAAGTCAAGTCTCTTGTCAAGTCATTCTCTTCCTCAAGACTGATTTTGACAAGGCATATGACACACTTGACTAGGATTTTATCCTCCAATCCCTCTTGGAACTTGGTTATGCCCTCAAGTTTATCAGGACACTTTCCACATTTCTAGGGAATGTGTCAGCTCGGATTAACATCAATAGGTAGCTCTCCCTTTCTATCTTCCTTAAGTGCTCTATCAAGCAAGGGTGCCCACTTGCACCATTTCTTTTTTCTATTGCAATTGACTGACTTATTTGTCTCATTGATAATCAAGTGCAACGAGGACATATTCTAGGTCTCTCTCTCCCCTAGAGTTAGACTATGATGGTTTTGAGGTCCTTTACTGATGACACCAATGAGTTTCTTAAAAATGATATGGGGTATGTATCTTGATTTTGAAATTGCCTCAACATTTTCTATGAGGCATCTATATCTAGAATTAACCATTTGAAAACTGCTTTCAGGTCCCTCATTGCTTCGCCTCCCCATTTTCTAAGGGCTCATGGGTGTCAAGAGCTTCCTTGCAAAGAACTAATGATTAGGACCACCATGTGCTAGAGGGATGACTCTACTCCCAACCTTATGCCTCCATATATAGCCACTCGAATAAAAAGGGACCCAAATGTAACTAGAGTGCACAAGTGCATGTGCAATCTCCACCATTCCTTTAATATCTTGCACTAGAGTCTACTAGTGGTTGAAATGATCTCGAACGCTACTTTAGTACCTTCCTCTAGAGCCCACTAGTGGTTGGTGTACTCGCCACTCGAGTTAAGTCTCTTTGGACTCAAGTTAACTCATGTTAACTTGAGTTAGAAGGCTCTTTGGGCAAAGCTCTCTCTCCATGATCCTCATGGGGGTTGAACCCAAGACCTTCTCTTCACAACCTTGAGACTTAACCACTAGGTAAGTGGATCACGTGTTTAAGAGATCAATGAACTTATGCTTAAGTGTAGTCTTGAGATCTTTGGCCATACACATAAGTGACCAAATGGTGTCCGATTTCATATATGCCGAAGCCAATCAGACACTCAGATTATATACTTGCTATATTACATTCTCCTCCCTTTGGGAAATATTTTTGTCGTAAAAAATAAAGCTATATATAGTAATTATTATAATTTGGAAGAACATCTCTCATCTCTGTGGTGGGATCCTTGCCCGAATGATTCAAAACACCATCTAGCTTTGCACTTGCTAAATTGATCTGGGTGCAAAGTCGGGAATGAATAATAATGTTAGATCAAAAAACATCCCTCACCAATTCATTATTTTCACTATGTGTTATCTAGGCACAAACATTTGAAATGGATGGATTCAAAGAACTAGTCCATTTCTAGGAATTGAACTCAAACCATATCCTATCTATCATTTCTTGATTCATAACATTCCTAGTGGCCATGTATTTTATTTATTAAGCATCCTGACGGGCTTTAGTGTTTCAATGGTTAAATATTGGGATTGGGTGTTCTCTATGCTTGATAAAAAAAACTTATTTACTAGAAGGATGTTCTCTACTTCTTGGCACATTTTAGATTGAGAGATAAGGAGATGTTAAATTTGAAAAGGATCTATAGAAAATTCATTTGGATGAGGGATCCCAATAAGGGGGTTGTGCTAAAGATCAAGTAGCATATTTTCTCTAGCCCAAAGGATGTGGACATGGAGGTCTTGTCCCACAAGATGGTGGCAAATCATATTATTAAATCCTAGAGTAATGATGACTCTTCTTGGGCTAAGGTTATTTTCAGGAACTATGACATCCTTTCTTTCAGGAGGATCCCTAAGTGGAAAGAGATTGAATTATTTACTCCTTTTTTCTTGCCATTCTAGGTTAGTGTGAAGGGTTTGTATCTTTTGTTCTTTCTCTAGAAGGGGTGGAACAAGATGAAGCCCTTCTGCTCCATCACTAATGATTGGAAGTGAGTGGTTGACATCAAACAACATGGCTCTATTTGGTTCCTAATTACTAGAATTGTGAGATTGGGATGCTTTTCTTATCCTAAAAGCATTCTGGCCTTGTGCCTACCGTTGCCTCATCAAGTTAATTAGAAGCAAGCTCTACTTGGTGAAGCAATTGGTTTCTCATCTGCTTTGTGGAATTCCATAAGATGTGAAGCACTCTAGAAGATCTAGAAGGAAAGATGTGCAATCAACTTTGGCTAGCTTTCCACAGAGTGGTTGATTGATAAATCCTTAGTTAGTCTACATAGATCTTTGATTGTAAGAAATCCCCTCCCTTTAGGCATCACAAGTTCTTCAAGTTGAAATTCAAAAAGACTCCTCGTGAAGGGGATGAAATGGTTTTAGACCTTCTATCTATTTTGTCTATTTTTTTTCTTGTTTATTATTCAAAGCATGATTCACAAAAAAAGAAAAGAAAAGAATAAGTCAATTTTGCTCTAGAAATTATAACATAATTTAGACTTTGAATTATGCTCCTATAAAAAGTGGTGTCTTTAGTTGGTTGTACTTTGCCCACACAAAATTATCTTTTTTGATCTATAAGTTGTTTGATGGCTTGCATCCACTCATACCAAAATTGTAGTGGATATCTAATAGATATTTTGTTTGTACTAGATATATAGCTTCTTTGACATAGGTGACTTGATGTCAAGAAACTAATTCAGAATCCCAAGATAAGAGATCATGAATTCCCTTCCAAAATTTTCTTTTATGGTCCTAATACTCGCATCATCACTTCTTGTTATGAGCAAATGATCTACATAGATAAATAATTAGATTACCTTGTCTCCTCTCTTAAAGTATAGAGAAGGGTCTACATCACTTATTTGATATCCATACCTCAAAAGATACTCAATTGATCTTTGACTCCAAGCTCGAAGCATTTTTTTTTAGCCTATACAAGTCTTTTTTTTTAGCTTACAACTATATTATCGATGCTTAGGTTGCAAAAACCCTAATGGTTGTGTCATATAAATTATCTCCTATAGATCATCATTGAAAGGAATTTTTTTTGCATTTAATTGAAATATAGAAAAACGTATTATTGTGGACATTCTAATGATATCCTTAATGGTAGACATTTTGGCAACAAAATGAAAGCTTCTTCATAACCCATGCCATAAGATTTACCAAACCCTTTGGTCACCAATCTTGCCTTCTACCTATCTATAGAACCATCTGAATTCCTCTTGATCTTGTAGACCCATTTGTTCCCAATTATCTTTATTCATTCTTGCTTTGGAACTAAGTTCTATGTATCTTTTCCTCCAAAGAATTAATATGCTCCTCAATAGCTTCCTACCATTCCTTTATGTCCTTGTCTTCTTCATATGTAGATGGCTCTCTATCCTTGTTCACATTAGATGTATATGCAATGTAATCCTTGGTCAACCATTTGTCCAACAGAAACCAGATTCTTTGTTATATTTGGAACATGCAGCACATCACCAAGATGTTTTACCTTCCCGTCCTCCATTGATAGTGCTATGTTTCTTGTATGATCGATAGGGTGTGATGTGTCATCACATGTTTCAACATATCCAGGAACTGGCAATTTTTGCAAACTAGTAAAACATTTTGCATGACTAGTCATGTGATTTGAAGCACTTAAATCAAGATACCAGATATTTCCATTCAATTCCAAAACATCAGTAGACATTGTATTCATCATATGATGTTGAACCATGAACAACTTCTCAAAATCACATGCACATGTGAATGCATAGTTATTTTGCTCCCATTTGTTATTTTGATTCTTCAACCTAGAATCACGTTCAAAGTGCCCAAGTGTTCCACAATTGCAGCGTCCTTTAGTGTCATTACTTGAATCATTTCTTTGGCAATTCTTGTGGCCTCTTTGGCTCCCCCTCCCTTGAAACTGTCCTCTACCTCCTGCATGATTCTGATGTTGACCTTGGTCTTGGTTGTTGTTTCCTCTTCCACTTCCAAATCCTCTACCTCTGCCTCTTCCTCTACCAGAGTAGAATACTTTCTCAAAACTAGGTTTTCCTTGGGATTTTGAATCCTCACCAAGATTGTTTTCTTCAATAATCAACATGGACACCATATTAGAAAAATTTGGAATATTTTCCCTAGTCTGAATAGATGTTCTGAACTGCTTATATGTAGCTCCTAAACCATGAAGGCACACTTCCACCTTATCATCATCATCTACATTCACGCCAATAGATGAAAGTGACTCACATATGCTTTTGATTTTCAAGGTCTAGTCACTTACTGACATGCCCTTTTTCTCCAATGTATGCAGCTCATTCTTGAGTTGCGATTTTCGTGCCTTTGTATTGGTCTCATATGTTGAAGAAACACTCATGAATTTGAAGTACAGGCAAAAAGAAAAAGAAAAAGAGAAGCAGAATCAGAGGAAATCAAAAGCCTTAGTGGAGGGACAAATCCACGACCGTTATGTACAGTACAGAATCTCCCAGGATCAGAGTATGTTACGCCGAATCAAACTGTACATAGAGAGAACGTGCATAAGAATAATAGAAGGGAAGTGCGAACAAGAACGTGTGTGAGAAGAGCGCGCAGTATAAATAAGAGCACATATAGAAGAAGGAAAAAGGGGGAGAATAGAGATATAGAGAATGAGAGACTGAGAGACTGAGAGCTTTAGTTACGAAGAAGACGCCAGAGATCACGTATGTAGAAGAAGACGCCAGAGATCGCGTATGTAAAGATGAATAACAGAAACCTGAAACGTCAGGTATTCATCTGAGAGAGATGGTAATAAGAAACTACTCAGTATAGGAGAGTTTCTGTAGCTTGAGCAAGAAGAGGCCAAGCTCACTTGTACACATCTTCTCTAATAGAAAACACATGTTCATGTGGATGTTTGTGCGTACTGTTTGTATGCGGAAGAAACAAAGTATGTTTTAAAGTTAGTTAGCAGTTAACGTTTTCTCAGTAAACGCATTTTCGGTCAGTTACAGTTCTTACTATAAACGTGTTTTTCCGGTAGAAGAACGAAGTAGATCTCGCAGAGTAATGTGAAGTTTTGTGTGAGAGATAGCTCATTCTGTAGCTAGACATCTCTACTTTTAGTTGATTAAGTTTTCCGGTGGAAAAGACATCTACACATAGTACAAAGTCTGACCGGAAAAAGGTCGTCTGAACTAGTGGAGTTTCTTCTTAAACTTCAGAAAGGGTTCAGTAAGTTAAGGAAGCTTTTGCGTCACTTCCTTACTTCATGTATGTTCGCTTGAAGTAATTATAAACAGAATTGAAGTTCATTCCGGTACGATTACGGTGTCAGTCTAGTGATAGTCTGGTGAAATTTCGGTGAAATTTCGGTGAAATTTTTCCAAGGAATTTAGAGCGCAGTCTTATATGTTGAGCGTTAGACTTCGCTAAGCTATTGATTGATTACAGAGGTGTTCTGAATCACTCTAGCTTAGTTCTTCTTCGGCATGGCGGTTTCCGCAAGGCTCAGCCTTCGTCGTGTCGTCAAGGAGTGGTATCAGAGTAAAGGAAGCATACCACATTTCTACAACAGTGGTATCAGAGCCAGAGCTAGGTGTATCTAATCAGAGCCAGAGCTAGGCGTATCTAATCAGAGCCAAAGCTAGGCGTATCTAATCAGAGCCAGAGCTAGGCGTATCTAATCAGAGCCAGAGCTAGGCGTATCTAATCAGAGCCAGAGCTAGGCATATCTAATCAGAGCCCAGAGCATTTACCATCATTGGAAACAAGCTGGTAGAGCCAGAACGAGAAAGATTCTGAAGAATAGAAAGATTCTCAAGAGCTCACCGGAAGTAACAGAAACAAGAAGATCATGACAGACCACGTTACTATTGATAAGTTGGAAGAGATAATTATCCCGCATGGGTAATGCGCATGGAAGCCTTACTTATGAGTAAGGACTTAATTATGTACGTGACCGGAGAAGAAAAGAAGCCGACTTTCGAAGATGATAGTCAACCGGAAAAAGAAGAATTAGAAGCTTTGAAGCTGTGGCAAAAGAAAGATGCAACGACAAGAGCCTACATCTATAATACCATAACAGACCATCTACTACCGCATATTAGAGGTCTGGAGAAAGTAGAGGACATATGGAGTGCATTGGAAGATCATTTCCAAAATACTACGAAAGCCAGGAAGGCTAGTTTATGGTCCGAATTTACGACATTCAAAAAGAAGTCGAGTCAAAGCATAAGTGACTACGTCACTAAAATGAAGGATCTAGCAGATAGTCTTGGATCCATAAATGAAGAAGTCGAAGATCATAGATTGATAGCGCAAGTGCTCACAGGTTTGAGAGGAGATGAAAGGTGGAAACCTTTCCTACTATCAACTGAACTTTCTTTAAATCATTTTGTGCCAGATTTAAATCAGTTGCTTGGTTTGATGCTCACATATGAGCAAGACCTGAAAGGAGATGCAGATAAAGGACAAAGCTCTGCAATGTATATGAAGAACAAAAAGAAAGAAAAAGGTAAGTCAAAAGACAAAGAAGAGTCGAGTTCTCAGGCCTATTATGCAAGAGGTAAAGGCACTGGCAGAGGAAGAGTAAGAGAGAGAGATGGTAATAAGAAACTACTCAGTATAGGAGAGTTTCTGTAGCTTGAGCAAGAAGAGGCCAAGCTCACTTGTACACATCTTCTCTAATAGAAAACACATGTTCATGTGGATGTTTGTGCGTACTGTTTGTATGCGGAAGAAACAGAGTATGTTTTAAAGTTAGTTAACAGTTAACGTTTTCTCAGTAAACGCATTTTCGGTCAGTTACAGTTCTTACTGTAAACGTGTTTTTCCGGTAGAAGAACGAAGTAGATCTCGCAGAGTAATGCGAAGTTTTGTGTGAGAGATAGCTCATTCTGTAGCTAGACATCTCTACTTTTAGTTGATTAAGTTTTCCGGTGGAAAAGACATCTACACAGTACAAAGTCTGACCGGAAAAAGGTCGTCTGAACTAGTGGAGTTTCTTCTTAAACTTCAGAAAGGGTTCAGTAAGTTAAGGAAGCTTTTGTGTCACTTCCTTACTTCATGTATGTTCGCTTGAAGTAATTATAAACAGAATTGAAGTTCATTCCGGTACAATTCCGGTACGATTACGGTGTCAGTCCAGTGACAGTCTAGTGAAATTTCGGTGAAATTTTTCCAGTGAATTTAGAGCGCAGTCTTATATGTTGAGCGTTAGACTTCGCTAAGCTATTGATTGATTACAGAGGTGTTCTGAATCACTCTAGCTTAGTTCTTCTTCGGCGTGGCGGTTTCCGCAAGGCTCAGCCTTCGTCGCGTCGTCAAGGAGTGGTATCAGAGTAAAGGAAGCATACCACATTTCCGCAACATCATACAATGTGAGCAAGCTATTCCAAGACTCTTTTGGAGTCTTGGCATCTTGTATGTGCCCAATCATGCTATCATGTATGCTAACTCATAGCCAATACATTACCTTTTGTGCTCCTTGAATCCACCCCTCATATGCTCTTAACTAGTCAGCAATCCAATTCCTCTCTGGTAACTGTGAGGCATTTTCATTCTCTCCTTTAATGTACTTCCAATAGCCATCAAGAAATTATTCATTCTGAAGTTTCAATCATGGAAATCGTTATTGTTTAGCTTATCGCTCATAAGCTGACTCATTCCATCCGCATTTGCCATTTCTGTGGCAATCCATAATACTACAAATACACTACAAGCAGTACTACTTGAACACTATCGCACTTTTACATGACAATTTGATCTCAGAAAAACACAGTTTTCATGTATCAACAGTACACAAAATCGCTTGAAATTCTAGGTCTGGAATGTATGAGCATTTCTAAACACAATACAAGCTATAGTTTTGCAAACTGACCTAGTTTTTCTATGGGCCCCACCTTGTAGGCTAGAAACGAAGGTCGAGATGGCTCTGAAATAGAAATCTGACAAAAATGAGTGAGCTTAAAGGGATAACACTCGAAAATATTTTGAGGCCTTCTACATTCATGCCAATTTTCATAGCAATCTGAGGTCGCTTGTGAATCGTGCTTCCTCCATGCCTTCTCGTGTACTCTTCACTATCGGCCTTCTCCATGAGCTCTCTACAACTACACTAGCTCTCATACCATGTCATGAAGAAGGACATAAGAAACAAAGCTCACACACACTCCCACACTCAAAGAGGAGCACACACATAGATTGAGGCAAGGAAGAAGGATCTTCTTCTTCTTCTTCTATTACCTAAAAGGAATGTACAAGAAATGACCTAAAAACAACAATACAACAAGCGCCATATATAAAGAAAGGTACATGAGCAAAATCCTAATGTCCATGAATGAGTGAGCTAGCAAGAAGCAAATGTGCCATCACTCTTGGTAGATAAATCTAGTAAAGCTCAATGAAGTATCCATGACATATACCGACATGACCACTATACATGTCATAGAAATGAAAAACTGATACGTGTCATCCTAGATCATCACATGTTGAGCTTGATATCTCAACACATCAGCCCCATGATTTTGTGTAGAAAGGGCATAAGAACAAAGTGTGCAAGTTGAAAAAGGCATTATATGGTTTGAAGCAAGCACCACATGCTTGGTATGAAAAGATACATTCCTACTTGGTTGCACATGGTTTTTAGAACATTCCATTTGAAAGAACCTTGTATGTTAAGCATGCAAATGATGTGCTTTTTTGAATGATTTTTGTTTATGTTGATGACATGCTTCTCATTGGTCCTAATGAGAAGCATATTGATGACTTTAAGGCTGATTTGCATGCCTCGTTTGAGATGTTAGATTTGGGGAATTTGCATCATTATTTAAGCATTTAGTTTATGCAAGTTGATGGTAGATGATAGCCCTCTTAGTCCGAGGGAAAGTGTCTTACACACACCTATATTTCGTTCAATTAGCTGGTACTATACCACTTTCTTTTGCTCTAATTCCACAATCGCTCTTGATTGATTCTTCCTTTGTCTATGCACTAGCACTTATGCTTCCCGGGAACCACAACAAAACTATGCCTCCTAGCCTATTGGAAAATAAGGCTCTTGTGCAATTATATGTGCCCGAGTTTTCAGATATTGTCCCTCTCCCACCACTCTTAATTTCCAAAGGTATGCGAACTCGTCCTCTTTTTTATCTATAACCAAATCCCTCGATCGACTTAAGGAAGAAGTACGTGTAGATATTTCGTGTAGCACATAAAGGCAAAGAACATACGTGCATGGAGAGGGCAAGGTACACTCCCTTCGCGGAGGATCAAAGTAAATGTCATGAGAGATACTGGGAAGGGCTATTGCCTAACCACGTCCTAAGATCAAATTCTTGCAATGGGGCCAACCAGTCCGTTATATCATCTTATTATTCTAGAGTCTTACTGGCATGAAGTTAATGGAGTATGAATCCACACACCCGACTCTTCACTAATGATGCTCATAGGTGGTTGTATTCGCATTACTGCTTTCATAGGAAGAGGGTAAATAAACTAATTTGCATATAGCATGTGTCTCTCTTCTTAGTAATGGCTAGAACATTGGTTCAATCACTATGAGTACCTCAATGTTCCATAAGCGATTGGACATGAATTCACCTCTCTTTTGACCTGGCATTTTATACCGATCCTGCACATACTTCCCATAGTGATACTGAACATCTGTAACAGAATTAGGGACGGCTAATGATATGTGCAGTTATTCGACCAGAGACCAATCTCTCCAAAATTGGAGTTAGAGGAAATAAGGGGAACAGCTTGATGCCTTGACATATGACAAAATACGAATTTCAAGGGAAGGAATAGCACTTATCAAACGTTCTCACTCCCACCCATAACGTTCTGCAATACTGAAGTTGGACAAATAACAAAAAACGTATAACAGAATAATTCAGCACCTACGGATTCCTTTTCCTCCATTTACGTGTGCTTCCCGAATTGAATCCAGTTGGGAAAAACGCAAGCACGGGGAAGTGAACATTGTTCAACAGCAACATAGTATTAATTGTATAATTTCAACAGTTCGACTGCTAGAAAACGAGTCTTAATACAGTAAAAAGGACATGTCACTTCACACTCCAATCATTCTTCAGAGAACTCGAGGAGATCGAAAGAGAGTGGGCTCAAACCCGAACATAAAGTAACAAAACTACATCCCATGATTAAAGTCTGGAACCGTTTAAATAAAAGGATTTCACAACGGGGTCGTTTTGACAAATTACCCTCACTTCTCCTATCCTGTGGACAGACCCAGTAGTAATCGGGAGGAGCCTGTTCATTAAAAATGAGCTCTCAATAAGGACGCAGCTGAGAGCTAAACCATTACATCAACAGCCCCTTGGCTTCTGCTGATACCCATGGGATGATTGCGATCATATTACTTATCCCCTCACGGATTCATTTTACCCGAAACCCAAACCTTGGCCAAATCAAATCCTTAGGGAAGAGCTGTGAATCGGAGATGTATCCATACCTTAATTCTTCTCTATATTGTTCATCCGCGACACCAGGTTGTACTCCTCCAATGGATGTTCCTTCCGCCTGATCCCTTGAACGTCCTCACTTTCCTCAGTGGCCGACAGCAACGTTCTTCAAGGACAACACCTTCTGGACATGTCAAAGAACTCAAAAGCACTTCCTTTCCAAAACAACCGTCTCCTTCCTTTTGTGAGCAGAGTGCAACAACAACACCCCTTTTTTTTGACACCTCCCCTCAGAGGCAAACATGAAAAGGCCCTCCTCTTCTCATCGGCAATTACACCCTGAATAGCAAGAGAAAGCTTCCCCCGGCTTGCACTTCGAACAGCCAATCCCCTGCTTCACGTATCTGTGTCCTTCCTCCCCAAGCAGAGAGAGATCCCTTTCCCCTTTGCTGCTGTTGAGATAAAAGGCCCCAAAAATTCCCCGCTGGTCCCCTCCTGATGCCTCAAAGACGCCTCCGTTCCCACTTCCGGCTCTGTGACCTGCACCCCCAGCACGAAAGAACCAAGAGGCCCCAAAAACACTGTCGACCCCCCGAATGCTTCCTCCCCTTTTCTCTGAATACCTGCTCTGCTCCTTCGCTCACCAGAACCGAAGCTAAGGACCCCCAAAAATTACAAAGGAGCCCTTGATGTGTGTGCCCTCCCTTCTTTATGGAGAACCTTCCTCCAAACTCCAAGCCAAAAACTGTTATGCTTCCTCCTCAAATGTTGTGGCCTGCCTCTGACAGAGGGCCACCAGTTCACTACCGATTCCCCCTTTTCTGTTTCTCCTTTTTGACTTCACCATCACTAGCCAAATTCCATTTTGAGGCTATGCTAGCTCGTAATAATATCATTGAGAATCGTGATGTAAACGGACGTAAGCTTTGCAAGCTCTATGCAGATCCCCAAGGAGCAAGAAGGCCAACATCTCTTCTTTTCTGGACATTTTACCTTGTTCCCTTCCATTCAGTGTAACAATGGCTTTGCCAACTCCCAAATCCTGCTCAAAGGAACATACAACATGCATACAAGGGATCCTCTGTCATGTAAGGAAACCCATGAGCCTAATAATATTTCACATTTTCTTCTAATAGATAGACCCTGCTGACAGATTTCCCAAGGGGTTCTAAAGCTTCTCTTCCATGTACCTTCATTTTTTCAAGTTCTTTGATGGTAATCTAATCCCATAGAAATTGAGGGGTCGTGGAGAAAGTTTTGCAAATATCCTTGCCTTCTCTTGTAGAGTCATGTCATCATCATTAGTCAACAATTTGAAGGCCGCAGCTTGAACGTTCACCGTACATCCATATGTTGAACGCCCTGTGCGATACTACTATGACCTCTCAACAAAACTTGTGTCATTATCAGAACTACCAACTGTTGGATTTGGTCCTTGCAAAATGCTCCAATAACTAGGAACTGGGTAGCTTAAACGATTTCCACTCTGAAGACTTTCTTTAATTTGAGGTGCCTTGGATTTCTGCTTATATCGACCAGTAATTCCTGTCCTAATAAAGCAAAACACTTCCTTCCATAGCACTGTAGGTTTTCAGAGCCAAACTGAACTTATTATTCTTTGCAAAACTAGTTATCATGACATTGAAAACTACAACATTACCAACTTGGAGCCCCTCAAGCACATCCACACCATCAGTGAGGCTTCCACAACGTGAATACATGCAAATCAATGCACTGTCCTCATGCATGTCCATTTCAAACCCCTGTTTCATAACATAACCATGAATGATGTTGCCTTGTTCTAATGCTGCCACACAACCACAAGCCTTCAGGATGCAAACTATAGATATCACATGTGGCTAAATCCCTTCTTTTTGCATCTGTTGGAAAAAGGCAAAGAGCTGTGTCGCTAAAACCCAACTCAACACATCCCATGATAATCGAGCTCCACTCCACAACATTTTGCTTTGGACGTCCTTCAAACACATGAAATCCATCGTCAATCTCACCAGCCTTTATATACATGTCAATTAAGCTGCTTGCGACCCTTATGTTCCTATCCCAACCACTTGCCACAATCCTGCTTATGTAAAAGCTCCAATCATTGATGTCCATGTAACAGCATCCCGGTGTGGAAGCCTGTCAAACACCTTGTATGCCTTTTCTAGCATCCCCCATTTCCCATTGTCAAATCAAAACCAATATCAGGGGGCATAAAAGCCATGAGCGGAAAGGTCCACTCACTCTAGGTGGCAAGCATTTGCAAGCTGAGCAAATGATAGTGATGAATGTCTCTTTCTAACAGGTTGCATGTGAGCTTTGATTCTGCTCAAAAAACGTGATTGCATCCTAAACATGCTCATAATTACTATAGCCCAAAATCCAAACCTTGACAGCGTTCCTCTCTGACCAAGAAGTTGTCATGTAGTTGCAAATACCTCTCGTCAACCATTTGATCAATTCTTCGAGTTCCTGCAATCAAACAAATTCTCCTGCCAAATACAAACATATTAGTGCGTAAAAACCAACCATTTCCTGAGCTAACAGTAGACTAGCTTTGTGTCAAACAAAATATATTGACACATTATTGCAACCTTTTCGCCTTGAAGACTACAAACCTATTGCCACTCCTATGGAGATAGGTTTAGGGTTGAGTCTTCATGATCCTAGAGATGCATTTGATGTTTTTCTCTATCAGCAAGTTGTTGGATGATTGATTTACTTATGCATTACTCGGTCATATATTCAGTTTTCTATCTCACAGATGAGTAGGTTTATGCATTGCCCAAGTGCCAAGCATTGGAAGGTGGTTAAGTGCATCTTTCACTACTTCAGAGGTACCCAGCTACTTGGATTGTTTTATCCCAAGGGGGGATCACTACCACCAAATTTACATGCTTTTTTTTTACTCTGAGTGGGCTGGTTACTATGAATCTCATGTGTCCACTAGTGGTTTTTGCTTCATGCTTGGTAGCTCAAGCATATCTTGGTTGAGCAAGAAGTAGCCTACAGTGGCTACTTCTAGTTTTGAGGCTGAGTATAGGGAAACTTTCACAACGACTATTGAGTGTGTGTGGCTTAGATGACTTTTGGCTGATTTGGATGTTGGTCAGTCTTCTGCCACCACCATCTTTACTGACACTCAGCACGCATTGGCAATTGCAAGGAACCCTGTGTTCCATGCTCGCACTAAGCACATTGAGGTGCACTATCATTATGTCAAGGAGAGGTTCTCTACTAGAGAAATTAGTTTAGCATATGTGCCCACATAGGAAAACATTGCAGACCTTTTCACAAAGGCTCTACTTATGGAGAAGTTTTGGGCTTACTTCCTTTTATGGATTGATTCCGGGCATCTCTTAGTCTTGTATTTACTGCAACAGGTTTTATTTTTAACCCTAAAAGTAAAACTTGGAAGTGACACTACCATCCAAGTTAGTTAGAAGCCATTTTAAGGGTTGAGACAATTTGAGAAAAAAGATAACTCATTTAAGGAAATAGGATTTTGGTTAAGAGAAACAAGTTTTTTCTATAATAGTTCCCAAGTACTCCCCCGACCTAACTAAATGTTTCATGGTACTTAAGTTTCATGGATGATATAACTAACAAAAAATATACCAATCCTTAAAGATAATTTTAAAATTTGGAATCTGAAAGGCATGAGAAGGTGCTTAGACTTGAGTGGAGGGGGAGATCTCTAGAAAATCCTTGGGTAAAGTTATTAAAATTTTAAGATAGAGAAAATAGATTCCAAGTTAAAGGGTCGAATTCTTTGTTGGTATTATTCAATTAACAAGAAATGATGAGATGAACATGAATATCTAAGCAATTTTGATTGGAGGTAATAGAAAGTTCACCAAAATAATGAGTTCTAGATCAAGATTTCTAAGTCTCAACATTAAATTTATGAATTAATAAAGAGAAAATTATATTTATCCCTTAAATTTAGAGTTCCAAGTAGGATTGGATATGGAAATATTTTTCCATGGTGAGGTATGAAAAAAGAAAATTTTTCAAGAAATACACATGAAAAAAAGACCTAAGAGTCTTAAATTAGACTAGTACTCTAAAACAATCTTAATCTTGAAGTAGTCTTATATGCTCTGTTTTACAACATGATTTGAAAAGTTAAAACTTCAAATAAAGGTGTCATATAGCACAAAGGTTTAAAATATTATAAACGGACACACTATTCAATTTCTTGAAAGAGGTTGGAGAAGCTTGGAAACATGAGTTGTCAAGTGGTAAAGTTGGTCCAACAAACCATCATATTACCAGTCATAGCTCTCTGGATATGTAAATTACATCTTGTAGGCTTGTGGTTGGTGTAATAAAATTCAATGGGTACTTTGCAACATCAACAAGAACAAGAACAAGTTGATGCAAAACAGATAACTTGCACCTTGAATAGCTCACAAAAACCTTCTAAAAATGTATGGAAGATGTGACTTCAAAAATTGAGAGCAACCAACATAGTTAATTGGAAAATTCCTCTTAAGGGAGTGTCAAACATAGGGTTGGATTGCTTAAATTCATAAAAACCCTAGTTTACGTCAACCAATGAAGGAGAAATCACCTTAACACTAGCATTGTACCAAAACAGGACACTATAGTATCCTTTTTTCTAACATAAAAAGAAATTTCCTTCTATTGGAATCATTTTCCTAATGTTAATTTATTGTCATATAATCATTTACGATAAGTCTTGGGAACTAGAAAAATCATTTTTATAATAAAAAATTTATCACAATATAGGGTGCTCATTATATATTTATACACTTTAGAAGCCCTCTATATGATATTAATTCATAAAAACACTAAAATGATTGGTTATTTATTTCAAAAACCATCATCTTATATCATAATGATATGCTACATGTCTTTGAACCAATAATTTTTGTATGTATCTCACATACCACTAAAGATCTCAATATTTCATTGAATAGCCATATTCTGCTCTATCAAGAATAAAAAATCATCCAAAAAAATTAGGTCTCCTCAATATTATAAGTTATATATTATCAATCAAAATGATTCTATAAACATTATAAACTAATTTATATAGAAAAATCTAGCATACTAACTTTAATCATGTAGCATATGTAATATATGTGTATGCAAAAAGAATCGGAGGGCAAAAATTGAAGAGACTAAGGTCAAATGGAGGGGAAGAGTATTTCTCTAATGAGTTCAATGATTACTTATGGAATGAATGTATAAAGAGAGAAGTTACTTGTAGGTACTCTCCTCAACAAAATGGTGTAGTAGAAAGGAGAAATAGAACTCTTGTTGAGTTTGCAAGATCAATGATGAAAGAAAAGAACTGACCTAATTATTTGTGGACTGAGGCTGTAAATACATCCACATACTTGGTTAATAGGCTACCATGTAAAGCTTTGCAGGGTATGACACCATATGAATCTTGGTGGGGTAAGAGACCTACCTTAGATCATTGCAAAGTGTTTGGATGCTTGGCTTATGCATATGTACCATCTCAGTTAAGGCATCAATTGGAACCTAAAGCTGAAAAGTATGTGTTCATTGGTTATGATGATAAATAGATGGGTTATAGATTGTGGAGTCCATCCACAAAGCAATTCCTTGTGTCAAAGGATGTTACATTTGATGTGCAAGGTACTTGGTATGCAGGTACAATTAATGTTCATGTAGGTGATGAAGAAGTCATGACCCAAAGAAAGGGGAAATCAAAGATTCGAATTCATGATGATGAAGAAGAAGTTGTTGATGCTCAGATTGATAATGAAGAGGTGCCAAGGTTTGATCCAGGATATGAAGAACTAGAGACTTCAAAGAGTGGAGAAGCTAGAAGGTCAACAAGGAACAAAAAGCAACCTATAAGGTACAGTTCTGATACTTCATTTTTTACCACTAAAGATTATGCTTACATGGTGAAAGTAGAAGAAGATCCTTCTACATATGATGAGGCAAAAAGTAAAGAAAATTGTGAGAAAGCTATGCAAGATGAGTATGATGCATTGATGGAGAATGAGACATCGGATTCGGTTCGTAAACCAAATAATAAAAAAATCATTGGATGCAAATGGGTCTACAAGACAAAGAGGTATGTAGATGGAAGTGTGTCTAGGTATAAAGCTAGACTTTTTGTGAAAGGTTATGCTCAGACATATGGTGTAGACTATGATGAGACTTATAGTCCTATGGCAAAGATGAAAACTATAAGGACTCTTGTAGCTATTGCTACATGTAAAGGTTGGAAGCTATGTCAATTAGATGTGAAGAATTCTTTTCTAAATGGTTATATTTCAGATGGTGTTTTCATGGAGCAACCAGAAGGTTTCAAGGATAAAAGTTATTCAGAGTATGTGTGTAAGCTCAAGAGAGCTTTGTATGGTTCAAAGCAGGCTCCAAGGGCATGGAATTACAAACTTGTGAAGTTCTTGAAAGAGCTTGGTTTCCAAGTGTCTAAGGCAAATAGTAGCTTGCTTGTTAAAGCAAGTGATGATGGGTTCATCTATATTTGCATATATGCTGATGACATAATTCTTATAGGTAAAGATGAGAAGGGCATACAAAGTCTTAAGAAGCAAATGGAGAAGGAATTTAAGATTAGTGACTTGGGAGACTTGTCATATTTCTTGGGCATGGAGATTTCATATAATTAACATGGAGTATATGTGACTCAAGAAAGGTATTTGAAGAACTTGTTAATCAAGTTTAAAATGGAAGATTGCAGGATAGCACCTACTCCATATAATTAACATGGAGAAGGAATTTAAGATTAGTGACTTGGGAGACTTGTCATATTTCTTGGGCATGGAGATTTCATATAATTAACATGGAGTATATGTGACTCAAGAAAGGTATTTGAAGAACTTGTTAATCAAGTTTAAAATGGAAGATTGCAGGATATAATTAACATGGAGTATATGTGACTCAAGAAAGGTAATACTGATGATAGGAGGTCAATCTATGGGTATCTATGTTATGTGGGAGATAAGTTAATCTGTTGGTGTTCCAAGAAGCAACATACAGTTGCTTTGTCATCCACAGAAGCAGAGTATAAAGGACTAAACATATTGAGATTAAATAACATTTCTTGAGAGAGAAGGTGAATGATAAAGAGATTGAAGTCATACATACTTCTGCAAAAGATCATATTGCAGATATGTTAACCAAAAGGTTGGATAGACCTAAGTTACAGAGGTTCAAAGACATGGCAGATATACAAAAGATAGAGAAAATCACAATTGATGATTGAGGGGGAGCTATTGGTGCAAAACAATCACCAATTGATGATTTAGATAAAGATTTGAAGTCAAATTATAAAGCAAAGATCAACATATGAGGCTTGAAGTTTAGTGCATGGTCACAAGATGAAGACTTGTATATACATGTATACTTATCTTGTGATTAGTTCATAAAAACCTTGTATCTATGAGGACTTGGGATGTCTATATATACTTGATATAGATGTACTACGAGTAGGAGAGATCATGAATGATAAGTTTTGGAAGTCATTAGAGACTTTAGAAAGTGAGAAGAACATGAATCATCAATCATATGTAAAATTTCTAACATCAAGGATAACTTGTTCTTTTGGAGATTAACACTCTCAATCAGTGGTATCAGATCAGGAGTCATCAAATTTGAAGAAAGGAGGATCCCAACTTTTGCAGATATACAAAATTCAATCCTTGAAGATTCAAAAGTTGAAAGTTTGAAGTGAAATCTAGAGAAGGAGGCTTGAAGCTATCAAGAAGATCAAAAGGAACTACATTCAAAGTAAAGGTACATTCATTGTTCACAAAGCTTAAAGAATTTATTGCACAGGTGAAGAAAGGATGGGAGATTCTCTTCAAATAGAGAAATTGGATAGAGAAAACTATCCTTCTTGGTCAATGAGAATGGAAGCTCATCTCATGAGCAAAGATTTGATAGGATATATCAAAGGTGAGAAACCATAATTTAGGGATCCTAGTGTTCCAACTAGGGAATAGACATGGATGAAGAAGGATGCTCAAACAAGGAGCATTATCTACATGGGAGTTAATGATTACTTGCTACCTCACATTAGAGGACTTGAAAGTGCGAGTGACATATGGAATTCTTTGGAAGAGCATTTCCAAAATACTACAAAGTCAAGGAAGGCATCTTTATGGGCAGAGTTCAACCTATTCAAAAAGAAGGCTTCTCAATCTATTTCTGATTATGTAGCAAGGATGAAGGACCTTGCAGATGCATTAGGAGCAGTTGATGAAGATATTGAAGAGGAAAAATTGGTAAGACAAATTCTCACAGGTTTGAGAGGAGATGATAAGTGGAAGCCATTCATTCTATCCACTAAGTTGTCACTAGATCATTTCACTCCTGATTTGAATCAATTGCTAGGACATATGTTAGCCTTTAAGTAGGATGTCAAAGGTGATGTTGATAAAAGTACAGGTCAAGCAATGTATTCAAAAGACAAGAAGAATATTAACCAAGGCAAGCAACAATTGAATGAAGATGAAGGCACTACTAGTCAAGCTAACTTCCTAAGAGGAAGAGGAGGTGGCGAAGGAAGAGGAAGAGGCAGAAGCAATCAAGATGGTGTCAAATCTTGTTGGATTTGTGGTAAGACTAATCATTTACATCATGAATGTTGGCATAATAATCAGAATGGTGGAGGATATAATAAAGAATTTAATGCACGAGAAAGAGGTAATAGAAATCAGAAAGGTGATTTCAGAGGTAGAGATAGTGGAGGTTTCTTTGGAAGAAATGTTGGTAGAGGCTTTCGAAATCAATCTACAACAATACCTACTACAACTATGCTTCAAATCAAAAAGAGGATTCAATGTTAATCATGAATGCAACTTGTGAAAGACAAAGTGAAGATCAAAGAGTTTTTTACATAGACTCAGGGTGTAGTAATCACCTGAGTGGCAACATAGCTTTGATGACTGATTTGGAGAATAAGGTGAGTAATCATGTAGTCCAAACAGGTGATAACACAAAGCACAATGTGAAGTCTATTGGATCAGTAAAGGCCAAGGATGGAAGCACTCTTCTGAGTAAGGTTTTGTATGTTCCTACAATTCCAAAGAATATGATATGTGTAGGACAAATAGTAGAGAAAGGTTATGAAGTTAGGTTCACTAATGATGGAGTTTTTGTGGAAGATCCTAGCAATGAGTATAAACAAATTGTTTCAAGTAAGAAAGAAGGAAGGCTCTTCACATTGAAGATTCAAGGCAATGTTAGTCATGCCTTGTTCACTTATGCAGGGCATATGATCTCTGAGTTAGATCTTTGGCACAAAAGACTTGGACATTTTAATGAAAGAGGTATTAAGGATATGATTAACAATGGTTCAGTGCTTGGATTGCCTAATGTTGAAGTTCAACACATGACATATAGGTGTGAAGCATGTCAATTGGGTAAAGCTCACAAGAATACTTATGGTAAGAAAGCTTTCATGTATTCGGAGAAGCTTGAATTGGTGCATACAGATGTGTGGAGACCATCAGAGGAATTTAGCATTAATGGCTCAAGATATTATGTGATTTATGTTGTTGATGCTACAAGGTGGATCACTATATATGTGATCAAAGATAAATTAGAGGTGTTCAATACATTTAAACATTATTATGTGTATGAAAAAAGAATCACAGGGCAGAAATTGAAGAGACTAAGGTCAGTTGGAGGGGGAGAATATTTCTTTAATGATTTCACTGATTACTTATAGAATGCAGGTATAAAGAGAGAAGATACTTCTAGGTACTCTCCTCAACAAAATGGTGTAGTAGAAAGGAGAAATAGAACTCTTGTTGAGTTTGCAAGATCAATGATGAAAGAAAAGAATTGCCCTAACTATTTGTGGGTTGAGGCTATAAATACAGCCACATACTTGGTTAATAGGCTACCATGTAAAGCTTTGTAGGGTTGACACCATATGAAGCTTAATCGGGTAAGAGACCTACCTTAGATCAGTGCAAAGTGTTTGGATGCTTGGCTTATGCATATGTACCATCTTAATTAAGGCATAAATTGGAACCTAAAGCTGAAAAGTATGTGTTCATTGGTTATGATGATAAACAGATGGGTTATAGAATGTGGAGTCCATCCACAAAGCAATTCCTTGTGTCAAAGGATGTTACATTTGATGAGCAAGGTACTTGGTATGCAGGTACAATTAATGTTCATGTAGGTGATGAAGAAGTCATGACCCAAAGAAAGGGGAAATCAAAGATTGAAATTCATGATGATGAAGAAGTTGTTGATGCTCAGATTGATAATGAAGAGATGCCAAGGTTTGATCCAGAATATGAAGGAGTCATGTAGGATCCGTTTTAGGTGAGGGAAAGTTCAAATTCAAACTCAAGTTATGAGTATAAAAAGACATGCTCTTAGTCGCAAGCTCAGTGAGACATTCTGAGAGACTTTGAGCTACATCAGTGATCATGCATTGATCTCACTTCATGTATTAGTAGTACACTACACTTCCCTTGTATCATATGTTCATCAACATATACATTTGATACATTTCTTCAAGTATATCTCTATCTACTGTTCTCTACTGCTTCTTCATCACTTGTGGAATCAATTTCTCTATGTGTACTCACTCATTTTCAATACCTTAACTTGGATTAGTTGGATTGCACCACCAACTACTTGCATATCAATTTTCATCAAATTTGGTTTAGGGTATCTGAAGATATGAATCATAGAAGGTGTCTATGTTTGAACACCTTCTACATCTTGAAATGTCGAGATGACCCCCCCTAACTTAGAATTATTTCTCACTGTATGGTGTGGCTAAATTGATGAGATAACTTGCTTTAATTACCTACACACTCAAGTTAGATATGTGCAAAAGATCTCTGATCAAATTTATACCAAGTTGTGAGCTCTGAACAAATTACTAAGCACTTGTATTCCCAAAATAGAAGGTTTCTTCACATTTCTAATACATCAAAGTTATCTGTTTTGATACAAAATTTTGGGAATGATGTTCCAAAGCACTTTGTAGTTCAAAATTCCTTAATATGAAGCTAAAAGAGTCTATTGAGCATCCCTAGAGTTAACTTGGCAGGTGTAGAGCAGGTTTTGTGCAACACAAGCTCATGTCTAGAGCATACTGATCCATCTCATCATAATGGTATTAGAGCAACAAAAAGTCAGCATGGGAGATGGATTTCCTTCATCCATAGAAAAATTGGATCGAGATAACTACTCAGCTTGGTCACTTAGAATGGAGGCTTATCTTCAAGGAATAAACCTCTATGGTTACATATCTGGGGATGAGATGATTCCAATCCTCAGAAGCAAAGAACAACCAACTCAAGAGAGGTTAACCACATGGTGCTCAAAGGATGCTTTAGCAAGGTCATATATTCTTAACTCAATATCTAATTTTTTACTTCCACACATCAGGAGTTGCAAGACTTCATAAGAGACCTAGAATGCTCTTGAAGCATTCTTCTCATCAAGTAACAAGGAAAGGAAGAGTCAACTATGGATGGAGATCACCACATTCAAGAAGATGCCCAAGAAAAGTGTGACTGATTTTGTCACAAAAATGAAAGACCTAGCATATCAACTTGGAAGCATTGGAGAAGTCATTGATGAAGAGCATATAGTAAGGCAAGTGATCAATGGAATAAAGGAAGATGAAAAATGGGAAGCTTTCACCACAGCCATGGACCTCTACACGGACATGCAGGTTCTTGATTTCAACACCCTCATGGGACAGTTGTTCACACATGAGGAAAAGCTTATGAAGAATGGAGACAACTCAAAAGGTAATCAATCCTCTGCCTATATAGAGATAAGAACAAGAATAAAGATAGCAAAGGCAAAGGTGAAAAGTTTGATGATGAAGGTAGCATCTCTCAAGCCAACTTTGCAGGAAGAGGTAGAGGCTCAAGAGGAAGAGGCAAAGGAGGAAGACAAGGCAAGGGGAGAACTCAAAGCTCCTCTCCATGTGACATATGTGGCCTAACTAAACACATTACTAAGATTCTTTTTAGGAATCCTAGAAATCAAAGAGGAAGAGGTTACAATAGAGGAGGCTATGGAAGCTCAAGACGTAGATTCAACAACAACAATAGTTACAACAACAACTCATACTAGAATAATAATTATCAAGGAGGATACAAAGGAAGAAGAGATTACAACAATTATGCAGATGATCAAACTCAAGATGATTCATTACTTCTGATGAACATGACCATGAAGCAAGGTAAAGCAGATGAACATGTATTCTATATAGACTCATGTTGCCCAAATCATGTAGCAGGGAATGTAGCTCTACTTTCAGACTTGGAGGACCCAAGGAATAGACATGAAGTCCAAACTCAAGATGAAACAAGGCATTGAGTGGAGAATATAAGGTATTGTATGTGCCAACCATCACCAAACATCTCATAAGTGTAGGTCAGATTGATGAGAAAGGATTGCATGTCAGATTCACAAAGAATGGAGCATTTGTTGAGGACCCACATCAAGGAATCAAGAGCATAGAAAGAGGAGAAAAGTCACGTAGATTATTCACATTTGAGATCCAAGATACTAGAAACATTGCTTTGTTCAATTATGGTAGTCAAACCCTATCAGAGTTGGAAATTTGGCACAAAAGGTTAGCTCATATAGGTGAAAAGGCTTTGAAGCAAAGGCTTGTTCTACCAAATATATCCAACAAACACATGATTTACAAATGTAGTGCTTGTCAATTTGGCAAGTCTCACAAGCAACCATTCACAAAGAAGGGATACATCGATGGAGATATATTGGAACTAGTCCATACAGATGTATGGGGGCCAAGCAACGAGCCTTCAGTCTCTCGATCCAGATTTTTATCTGTCATTCATTGATGATTGTAGTAGATGACAATACTATATTTTATGAAAGATAAAGATGTAGTGTTCTCTTGTTTCAAGAAATATCCAACACTTGAAGAAAATCAAATAGGTAAGACTTTGAAGAGGCTAAGGTCAGATGGAGGGGGATAATATTTCTCCCATGATTTTGATTCTTATCTCCAAAGCAAAACAGAGTGGCAGAGAGAAGAAATAGAACCATAGTGGAGGCTACAAGATCAATGCTAACTGAGAAGAAGTTGCCCAATTAGCTATGGGCAGAGGCTGTATCTATAGCCACCTATCTTATCAATAGAATCCCATCAAAAGTATAAGATGGGATGACACCATATGAAGCATGGAATGGAAGAAGACCTAGCCTTGATCATTGCAGGATCTTTGGGTGCATAGCTTATGTATGCATACCTTCACAAATAAGAGGCAAATTGGCTCCAAAGGCAAAGAAATCATATTCATTGGCTATGAGCTTAATCAGAAAGGTTATAGGTTGTATAATCCTAGCAATAAAGGTTTCATTTTAGTAGAGATGTTGTTTTTTATGAACAAATCTTGGTTTGAGGATCATTAGAGGAAAATCAAACTTCCTATGACCTAGAGGAAGACTTTCCAACATTGTCAAAGAGGAATGACCATACACATGAAGACTCAAGTGATTCTGAAGAAGAACAGAAGAATCCAAGAAGGGAAATCAACTCATGGAGCTCCAAAGGCAAAGCCAAAGTGCAAGAGTTGAGAGATGTGGTAGAATCATCTCAACAAACTATATGGAGGTCTACTAGAGAGAAATGGAAGCCAGAAAGGTATGGTTATGACACCTCTTTGGTCACTA